>JAQGBW010003707.1:0-15559 GCA_034698625.1 Julus scanicus | reverse complement strand
AAAGAGGGGAATGTGAAAAATAATCAATTTTTGAACAATATCCTTAAATTATTTGTAACCCCGATTTAACATTTTCCCGTTTCGTACGTTTTTTACCCCTGGTCCTATGAAAAACGTAGAATCGAAGTTCCACTGTATATCAATTGTTGTATTTTGCGCACTAACACTTTTCTGTCATTTCAGGATTCCGAGAAAAATGCGCGACTTTGAAATGTGCAGAATTGGGGACACAAAGACAGGACAGATCATTATTCAGCGGAATCTGCGGTTGAGCCTCGTAAATCCCGAGTGTACAGACCGACATCAACGCCGCACACGTACAATTCCCATTGTTCGTGGAATGTTAGAAACTCGTATATCACACATGGCTCCTCGATTTCTAAATTGTAACTATTTTCTGACAGAACAAAAAAATGCTGATTTCACGCGTGTCGTGTCGTTTTCTAGGTGGACTTAACGATTGTTGTTTTTCAACCAAAAACCTTCAGTTACATATGGTCCGATGGAAGAGCATCTTTCTTTATTTCTATTTATTCCGGCGAGTGAATTTCGGAGTGTCCTGTGATTTAAGACGTTTATAGTTAAGGTCTTTTCTTTGATCACTATTAAGCTTAACCTTAAGAGGTTTTTTCCCACAATTTTCTTGCTTGCCACCGAAGTTTGTTTTTGTAATGAATAAAATTAATGAAATGGAAGGGTTGTGTTTCGAGGAAAATGTGTCGATTATGGGTTCCTAAAAAAACATTACGAATTTTGTGGGGGCGAAGTAACACCGCTAGTTTACTGACTAAAATCTCGCTTTTTATCCAATTGACCGTATTCAGAGTTACGGATGGCATTGAACGATGGTGTATACCCGTACAAAAAATGATGTGCAGAAAATGACCAGAAAAATATCCCAGTGCGTTTCCTGCAGAAAGTATTATGCAGAAATTTGATAAAATTCTGGCAATTTGTATTCCCAGAAAATAATCTGCACAGCTTTCAACCAAATTTTTAAACTTGCAGAAATACTCCAAACTAATGAACCCCTTTAAACTAATAAATCCCTATAATCTAATAAACCCATCTAAACTAATAAACCACTTTAATCTAATAAACACCTCTAACCTAATAAACCCCTCTAAACTGATAAGCCCCTCTAAACTAATAAGCCCCTCTAAACTAAAAACCCCTCTAAATTAACAAGCCCCTCTAAACTAATAAACTGATAAACCTCTCTAAACTAATAAGCCCCTCTAAACTAATAAACCCCTCTAAACTAAAAACCTTTCTAAACTAATAAACTCCTCTAAACTGATAAACTCCTCTAAACTAATAGACCACTCTAAACTGATAAGCCCCTCTAAACTGATATGCCCCTCTAAACTGATAAACTCATCTAAGCTAATAAACCTCTCTAAACTAACTAATCCCTCTAAACTAATTAACCCCTTTATGCTAATAAACTCCTCTAAACTAATAAGCCCCTCTAAACTATAAAACCCTCTAATCACATAATAGATAATAAATATGAGCATTTATATAATCTTAAGTTTTAATGATGTCCCAGTATTAGTTAACACAACTCCCTTTCTAATTAATGCCTTATTTACAAGTAGTACGGGTGGCTGAGTGGGTGAAAGCATTAGTCTGGTATTTCCCAGGTTCGCTTCCCTCTGTGAACCTTTTTTTTCAAAATGTATATTCTGCAGAAATGACTGTTGCAGAATTAAAGACACCATAATTCTGAAACATACTTTTCTGCAGAGATTTAGGACGCTGAATTCTGCGAGTCATTTTTTTTGTATGGGTAGGTCACGTGATGCCGTCTACGTCCAAGTGTGCATAAGATTCTGGGATTTAAGTTGATATTTTTGGTAACATAATGACGTCACGGTTGTTTCTTTTTTCTAGCTCCAAGTACCCAAGTGTAAATCCACGAAGAAATCTTAAATAAAGTGCACTCAAATCATAAATTTCTAGGATCTTGGCTTAATGGTCCAAGCTATGAAGCCATCAGGCTTATCTAGTATTTGTTGAGCAAAAAAACAAACGATATATTATCATGTTTGCATTCAGCGTTGGATTTAAGGTCCAGAGAGTCCAATCTTAAAACAACCATTTCCTAAACCATAATACAAAACTGTGTGCAAGAGCGACTGGAAGTGTTACAAATAACGACCATGGAAAAACAAAAGTTTCAGAAACCCTGTTTTTAAAAATTCAAGACAGTTTCAAATTTCAAAATACCCTAAATTAAGCCATAGTGCAATATTGTAAATAAAAATCCTTCCGTATTAAAATAATAAAAATCTCCTTTTGGACGAATCAAGGCGATGATCGTTTTTTGGCTGAAATTATGGCTATAGGGTATCAATTCTTCATTTCATACACCTGCATGACTTTCAATATCTGCTTGCCTTTAAGCGTGATCATAAACTACAAATGTATTCCAAGTTTCTAGATTAAAAGACATTTTCGATGGAAATAGTTTCAATAATCACAGAAGATATATATTCTGATTTCATCTATTATGAAATGTAATTTGGTATGTTTCAATATCCGTTAAAAGAACTCATTGCCTTCTCAATACAGTGGAAAATCGGTTTATAAACGTCTGCCAACGAACAAATCGGTCTACGAACACCATGTGTTGTTTCGCTTCACGAACGATGCTTCAGTTTACGAACACATTTCTCTGAACCACCGATCAAAGGTCCAGGTTTCTGCAGTCGTTTTACTATTTTCAGCAGAACATCTTTGTTACGGATAACTTTTACTAAATACGAGAAACATGAAAAATGTGTTAGAATTTCCAAGGATTTAAATTAAAATCGATATTAGTTTGAAGGATCTAGCCTCAATTGCAAATATGGCAAAAGTTCGTCTCTTGTTTTCTCCACGCCAATTGCAGATGACAATGGATGAGAATCCATCGATGACGTCATTTCAGACTTAAATCGTATAATTAAAAACAGAATAGAGTGGAATTATATACATTTTACAAATGGAAACAATGTTTTTTAAAGTAAATTTCTTAAACAGAATGTGCGAATGAAGTTGATTCGCAGCAACGACTGTATTTGGTCCTCCCTAGTGAAAAAACAATAGAGATTTCTATTGTTATTTGGAACGCTGTTTTCCATGTAGACACCACGTGGGTGACTTCATTTCTTATAATGTTTGAAATCATGGATGTTTATACTAAACTGCTTTCTTCTAATATTACTCTCGAACAGGGTCAAGGAACGGATTAAGTTCGTAAACCGAGGTTCCACTGTATTTGGTCTTCCCTGGTGAAAAAAACCAATAGAGATTTCTATTGTTTTCTATTTGTTATTTGGAATGTTGTTTTCTGTTGGTATCAATAGAAAATTTCTATTGGTTTTATTGTTTTCTATGGTTTTCTATTGTTCAGTCAATACAGCTAAACCATAGAAGTCAATAGAAGCCAATAGAAGTTAATACATGAACCATAGAAAACAATTAAAATCAATAAAGCATCCAAATAACAATAGAAATCTCTATTGCTTTCTATTGTTTTTTTCACCAGGGCTAGTACCAAAAATCGCCATATAATGCCAATAATATTGGACCAATCATTTAATGTTTTATTTATTTATTTATTATTCTAGCATTCGATATTAATTTTTCTCCACACTTTTAAACACTGCACAAGTGTCTTTCATTGCATTTGGGGGTAACAATGATCCGACATCTAGCATGTCGTGTAAAAAATATCTTATCAAGTTAAATTAAATCAATGAAAAGTATATATTGAATTAGCAATATAATGAAAATGTTCCTTAGCCAACTATGCTGCTCTCCAACCTGCATAGTATTAAATTTAAGGGATCCACAGGCACCTCCACACATTCTTCTGTACACATTATATTTCGAAATCGATTTTTAAGTATTGCAGTAACACAGATTCCAGCTGCTTTCCATTATGCTTAGATAAACATGTTCATTCTTTCTTTTATAAACACGAAAGAATAGCGAAGAGTAAAGAAAAGTAGAAAGTTTTACGCTGAAATTCAAAAGATGATTCAGCGTTTGCATTTACGATAGTAGATTGGTTTGAAATCGGAAATGCTATTTTAGTTAATGCAATGTACTTGTACTAACCTTATTCTGTTAATGTAATTACATTTCAAGTCTCAAATATATTGTATTCTTTCTTTATCCTTGAAACAGGAAAATGTCAATGCACCTCAACTTAAAATGGATAGGGTTAAACGTAACACCATACCCATACAAAACATGACTATCAGAATTCTGCAGAATTCAGCGTCCTAAATCTCTTCAGAAAAGTACGTTTCAGAGTTATGGAGTCATTTCTGCAAAATCTATTATTGTCATTTCTGCGGAATATATATTTTTGTAAAAAATAGCTAACAGAGGGAGGCGAACCCGGAAACTTGCAATTACCAGCCTAACACTTTTACACAAACGGACACCCTGTACTATTTGGAAGTGAAGCATTAGAAAAGGAGTTATGGTTTGCTAATACTGGGACTTCATTACCACTAAGGTTATAAATGCTCATATCTATTAACTATTATGTGATGTGAATGTGATTAGAGGAGCTTATTAGTTTAGAGGGGTTTATTAGATTAGAGAAGTTTATTAGATTAAAGGGGTATATTAGTTTAGAGGGGTTTATTAGATTAGAGAAGTTTATTAGATTAAAGGGGTCTATTAGTTTATAGGGGTTTATTAGATTAGAGAAGTTTACTAATTTAGAGGGATTTTATTAGTTTAGAGGGGTTTATTAGATTAAAGGGGTCTATTAGTTTAGAGGAGTCTATTAGATTAAAGGGGTTGATTAGATTAAAGGAGTTTATTAGTTTAGATGGGTCTATTAGATTAGAGGGGTGGGCTAGATTAGAGGAGTTTATTAGTTTACAGGGGTTTATTAGTTTAGAGGGTATTGCTAGATTAAAGGGGTTTACCAGTTTAAAGGGGTTTATCAGATTAGAGAGGTCTATCAGTTTAGAGGGGTCTATTAGATTAGAGGGGTTGATTAGATTAGAGGGGTTAATTAGTTTAAGAGTGTTTCGGCAAGTTTAAAGCATCTTTAAAATTCTGCAGAAATTTAGTTTGAAAGCTGTGCAGACTTTTTTCTGGGAATTCAAATTGCCAGAATTTTATCAAAATTTCTGCATAATAATTTCTGCAGGAAACGCACTGGGATATTAGATTCTGGTCATTTTCTGCACATCATTTTTGTACGGGAATCCATATTTGCTTATAATTTCATAAAAGTTCAACACGCACCATGTCTCAAATTAAAATCCATGTCAAAAACAAGTAGAAATACAAAATCCATATTTTTAAATAAGAACTTACATGGTGGAAGAAATATGTTTCACAAACTATATTGTCAATAGCGGCATAAAATCCTGTTCGAATGACGTCACTTCCGGACACGCAAATTTCCTTCTGTAGACACGAAATAATCCAAATAGCTAGAAGTAATGCATTCTCGTAGGATAATCAATGATGGAGTTTATTGGTTATTGTTGAATCGTAGAAGGAGTCCTTCTAATGAAAGACAGCTTTGTTGACAAATACCTCCAGGATTAAGTGGGAGGGAGAGAAGTTCGTATATAGTGTCTTTTTTTTCACTCAGCTCTTTATGGTGAAATATAAAAGAACTTGGAGACGAGCAAATGTGGTATCTAATTCTGGACCGATTATGTCCCTCATCAATATTTCATCCGTTGCGCACTTGCAGCGTTGACAACTACGCTTTTTATTTATTATTATTTTTTTGAAAACCACCAATTTGCACCAATTTAGACTTGGTATGAAATCAATTTTTTTCTGTGGCAAGCTCAGTAACAATATTCTCGTTTATTTAATAATAATATACAGTGGAACCTCAGTTTACGAACTTAATCCGTTCCTCGACCCTGTTCGTAAACCGAAAAGTTCGTCAACCGAATCAAGTTTTCCCATTTCAATTAATGTAAATCCAAATAATGCTTTCTTTATCCTAGAATTTTTTTGTAACATGTTATGGCTTTATGTGTGGAAAAAATACAGAAAAAAAATAAACATAAAAGTAATATTAGAAGAAAGCAATTTAATATATACATCCATGATTTTTAACATTATAGGAAATAAAGACACCCACGTGGTGTCGTCATGCTGACGTTGCTGCGAATCAAGTTCATTTTGCAGATTCTGTTTAAGAAATTTACTTTAACATTGTTTCCATTAGGAAAATATGTCTTATTATACTTTATTTTATTGTTAATTATATGGATTAAGTCTCAAATGACGTCATCGATGGATTCTCATCCATTGCATCTGCAATTGGCGTGGAGAAAACGAGACGAACTTTTACCATATTTGCAATGTAGGCTATATATCCTTCAAACTAATAATCGATTTCAATTTTAATCCTTGGAAATTATACCACATTTTTGAAGTTTCTAGATCGTATTTAGTAAAACTTATCCTTAACAGAGATGTTCTGCTGAAACTAGTTAAACAATTGCAGAAACTCGGACCTTTGATCGGTGGTCTAGAGAAATATGTTCGTAAACTGAAGCATCGCTCGTAAAGCGAAACAACATGTGGTACTCTTAAACCGAATTGTTCGTAAATATAGACGTTCGTAAACCGAGGTTCCACTGTACAAGTATCATAAATCATATAGTCATAGATATTTTTTAATCCGCGTGCAAAATAGCATATCATGAAATTGAGCCTAGCAACGTTAACAATAAATTTGTTAAAGTAGTGTAGGTTAAAGGTCCCACTTTGTCCATTTTTTAAAATTACAAAGTTTTGATCGGTGAATTGATGCGCAGAACCCGTCTAGAAAATAATGAGCTAACAAGAAAAGCGATTAATAGAACAATCATGCATAGAAAGTTTCATCGTAATTAAATTCAAGATTGAGCTATTACTTTGGCTAAAAATGCCGTGGATCAAACCGGAAATTTAATCTCTTGTATAAATGAATGAGGCTTTCACCATAATTAAACAAACACGCCTCGCTTATAAGAAAGAGGGGTTGCATCTTTAAGGTTAACTGCGTGCATCTTCAACATGCTCCTTCAGAAGCCATTGAATCGCTCAATAGAAATGTTAGAAAGGTTAAGTGGCCGGAGGATCTAGGAGATGTCAAAATATTTATGAAGACGACTGAGCATGCTCAATGTGGGCATGTATGCGCTATAGCAATACATTCCAAAATCTCATCAAAACCAAAAACAACTTTTTCTAGACATCGATCTAGTGGAGTACAGTAAACTGAGCCCAATATCGCCAATGGTTATAAAAATAAATTCGTTAAAACTGTTTACTGTTGATTTGGGAAACTAGAACAATTGGACGAAACCAGTAAATCAAATTAATCTGACGGAATGTTTATATACCAGAAGCGGTCAAAAAGTCTTGCATATTCGTTTATTATTCGAAAACCAGATGTTGTACAAAAAAAAAACTGAAATAGCCATTTTAAAGAGCAGGAAATTTGGTGTTAGGTCACTACATGACGCCACAATTCATAGAAAATTTCGAACAAACAATCAAAAACAAAATGGCGTCCCACTTGAAAGCGTTCAAGAAGGGGGACAAAGAATTGCTATTCGTTTTTCAGTGTTAAAAGGCATGAAACCGAGTGAAGGTGTATAAGGTAATAAGGTAATAAGGTGTTTGTTTAATTTCCACTTTTGATGTAAATTGAGCTGCCAATTCTTCGAATCTTTGAATGTTGTTATATAACTTCAAAATAAACTGTATTCAATAATGAGTTCAATATATAATGCGAACAATTTTAGCATCAAGAAGTGAAGTTAAACTGAACTGAATTCCAATTTTTTATCATTCCAAAAGAAAGAAGAATGAAATTCCTAAAAGCACGAGATTAAGACAGCTCGTGCACGATATTAAGAACAGCACGCGCACGAGATTTAGACCACGTTCACAAGACCAAAACCAGCACGTGCATCTTCATAAAAATGCACGTGACTGTGACGCCACAAATCTGTTTTCCATTAGTAAAACAAGTTAATTACGTTCGGATAATCCACTTTCAATTATAATGGACATATACAGTGTATAATGACCATAAGGAGAGTTATTAAAATAATTACAATTGACAAATCTGTCATAAAGTATAAATGTATGCCATTTATTTACTTGTTAATTTGTGTGACCATTACAAACTATATTAAAGATTAAATTCTTAACATGTATTTTGAACAACATGTTATTCTAGAAAGCTCAAAACTACTTAGTGTTACTTACTTAATAATATTATACCTAATAAGAGGTCAATGTTTCTTAGAAATCCAGATATTTTAAAATGTCAATTGATATTAAATTAATATGCATGTAACTAGTATGACAACATTAGTGATCTGAAATTTTCCCATTTTGCAATCCTTTTTATCCCTATTTTTTCAGATATTTTTTGTTAACTTGTAAAACTTTTTGTATACGTGCAGTTTATTATCGACCCGTTAATTTGTGTATTGGATCAATAATTAAATTAAAAAAACCTTGTTTAATGTCTCTTAGTAACGCATATTGATCCTAAACATTTAGTGCACTAAGAAAAACAGAAACGCCCAGAATGTTTTTTTTTCTTATCTTTAGTTCCATTGTTTGAGTTAGACATGTAAAGTGCATTATTAAAAATTTACCAAATCCGATACCATTACTACAATTACTGTTGTACACTTACAGAATGTACACACAATAGTTTGATCTTTACATTTCTAAACAACAGATTGAAAGTGCAAAGTTCACGCTCTTCAAGTTTTCAAAATGTGAGGTAAAAACAGCATTTTTTAAAGTCAATTCCTTCGCTAGTAACATTTTGTTGCCCTACGGATGTTTCGGTGAAGCACTTTTCCAAATTAATGAGATTTCTACCGTTAAAAATGCTCAACTTAATCTCAACGATGCTATTGAGATTGATTGTTCTTTGATGCAATTCGTGAGTAACGAACTTCACCTAAAGTGGCTTTTTCGATGCAAAGAGTCAAATAATTCACACCTATGGCAAAGCACAGGATTGGCAACATGGATTGGTTGACAAATTGGGGAAGCCGTCAGCCGTTTCTAAAATGGCTTTTGATTTAGAATGATGGATTTGATAAATGCATTTTTCGTGCTGCTCTCATTTTTCCAACATTAAGCCAAATAACACTATACAAATGGAAGACGACGCCCGCCTACTACGAACTTTTATTTGTCGGTAATCGTTCATTCTTGTTACATGACAGACAATTAAGTTAACATCTTCTTGCTTCGGTTCAGGCAACTTTATAGTAAAAAAGGCCACGCCAACAAAACCTGCCAGGGACAAATCCCATGGGGTTGCAGAAATCTCTATTGATCTGTGATTCGATGAAAATCTTTTTTTTTTTACAGAAAATGTTTAAAACTCCAGAGCATTAGATTATGTTGATTTTGACTATCGAACAACGTATAAATCATGGATAAACAAGACAACGTTGTTTACATTAGGGAGCTTCATTCCGAATTGACACTGTAAAAAAAAAGTAGAATTTATTTCCTAAACATTTAATTAGTAGTCTAGCTTTCATTCTTATTGGATTGATTCAACCATGCCATCGTGTTTGGACTCGCGTCATGTTTAAAGAACGTTGTGAAGAGGAAAAAGCAATCCAAAAACCAATAACATTTCCGTTAGAATCATGTATAGCTTATTAAGATTATAATTAAAATGTTGTTCAACATTTTTTAGCTCACGGCACACTACAACTTTCGTTCGTTAACAAACATCGTTTCTGCAGATCTTCTCGCCCTATAGACATACAAAGTTTCGCGGCACAACTGTGGAACCTTGGTGACACAATGGTTGAAATATCACATATTCTATAATTTCCTAAAGCTTATATTTAATAATAACTTAAAAAATATTTTAACACCAAGAAGTGAAGAGAAGCTGAACTGAACTGAATTCCTATTTTTTATAATTCCAAACAAAGAACAATGGAATTCCTAAAAGCACGAGATTAAGAACGGCACGTGCATCTTTATAAAAATGCACGTGACTGTGACGTCACACCTTCCTTTTTATGTTCTAATATTTAAGTATTCTAAGCCAAAAATCTGAATAATATGTAGAAATCCAATTTAAATCATTTCAGTAAAGTAAATCCCTTCAAATAGTATTGATTGCGCACGTTGATTGCACATTTGGTTAAGAAAACCTGAAACTGAATGTTTTTACTGCGAAGATTATGCCGACCTACTTTTAGAGAAAAGTAAAGTGCCTCGAAGTGCGTTAGATAATGGAAAATTGTAATTATGTTTATATTACCGATGAATAGCATTATGAAAGTGCTGATAACAACCGAGGCTTCCTGCAGGTCACGAAGTCGCAGCTTTTATTTTAGGTAAGAGTAGTGGAAACTTTTGTATAATTTTCAAGAAAAACAAAAATGAAATATAATGAAATAGAGATGTTATAAGTGGAACCTAGGTTTGCGAACGTCTCTGTCTACGAAAACATTGGTCTACGAACACCATTTGTTGTTTCGCTTCATGAACGATATGCTTCAGTTCACGAATACATTTCTCTGGGCCACCGCTCAAAGGTCCGAGTTTCTGCAACTGTTTTACTAGTTCCAGCAGAACATCTTTGTTACGGATAAGTTTTACTAAATACGAGAAATATAAAAAATGTGTTCGAATTTCCAAGGATTTAAATTAAAATCGATATTAGTTTCGAGGATATATAGCCTAAATTGCAAATATGGTTAAAGTTGGTCTCTCGTTTTTTCCCCGCAAATTGCAGATGCAATGGATGAGAATCCATCGATGACGTCGATTTGAGACTTAAATCATATAATTAACAGCAGAATAGAGTAGAATTATACACATTTTCCTAGTGGAAACAATGTTTATTAAAGTAAATTTCTTAAACAGAATGTGCGAATGAACTTGATTCGCAGCAACGTCAAAATGAGGACACCACGCGGGTGTCTTTATTTCCTATAATGTTGGAAATCATGGATGTACTATATATTAAACTGCTTTCTTCAAATATTATTATTATATTTATTTCCTTTCTGTATTATTTCCACGCACAAAGCCATAAAATGCTTAAAAAAATTCTAGGACAAAGAACGCATTTTTTGGGATTTAGATTAATTGCAATGGGAAACATTGATTCGGATAACGAACTTTTCTGTTCACCAACAGGATGCAGGAACGGATTAAGTTCGTAAACCGATGTCCCATTGTACATGCAATGTTTATACACAAAGAGCATTTTTTATCGATCCAGTTTTTTTTGTATTTTTACACACATGTACTGGAGCTTGTTCTATTTTTATTCAGAAATAGCAAGATGACCAGAAGGCGCATACAGAAATCTTCAATAAGAATGAGATTTTCAACAATTTCCTTTCAACTTTTAGCATTCAATTCCCTTCGAAGCTAGGGTCAGGTGTGTGTCAAGATCACGTGAAAAGCGATGATGATCACGTTAAGCTTAGGTCACTTCTGCCGCATCACATCTTGACCATCATTATCTAAAATTGATGAAAGTGGATTTGTCAGATTTAAAAAAAAAAAGGAAAAAAAAAAAAAAAGACGTCGTCGACACACTTAAAGGACTAACGAATGTGGACAAAAGCTTATATATCGGCGTTACAATAGAAAAGGGCTTGATCACCCTAATGCCCTCGCAAGTTGGAAAGTGGAAATTCTTAATCTTAAATCAGCCTCTCCAGCATTTTGTCATTTTGGACAACAGATAAATTCACGGCGCACTTTGGGTCGGGGACCGATTGTCTGTTCCCACAATCACAAATGGTCGATGTTAAAACCTCTATCAACCCGCATTCACTTATGTTGAAAGGACGAGATATATAGAACGTGTATAAATATCGATCAAACCGCAGGAACTCGCTATTTTGATAACACATGCCTTTCAAATAAGAACTTCCCAAGTTTTCTCATCGTTAACTATAGTGTCATTAGTGGACCTTAATTGCTAACTCTATCGATATTACACATTTTTAAATTGAAGTTTCCAAAATGCTCTATAGAGAATGTCGCATTAATAACAGACGGAAGTTGTGATGGTGGAGTGACTACACATTTTTCTCGACAGTTTTTTTTTCTCATCATAATGCGTTGACGTTCTTAAAGCATTTTAGAGAACTATAACAGGTCTTCATTAGCAATATGCTCTAAAAATGTTCCCCCACCATGTATCATCCCCCTTTCGATCACCCCCCACCCCCTTCCCTTTTCTCTACTAAGTAGGTTTTAATGAGCGAGTCCCTAAACGACACTTTGTTAAAACAACGACAAGTTATCGGACAACAATAACACAAAGATATGACATTTTAAAACATAATTAATTCATATTCAAGCACGAGTAACCAAGTAGCGCTTAGGAATCTACGAGGAGCGGTCAAAAAGTCTTGTATATTCGTTTATTATTCGAAAACCAGAGGTCGTACAAAAAAACTGAAATAGCCATTTTAAAGAGCAGGAAATTATGGTTTTAGATTACTACATGGCGTTACAATTCAAGAGGAATTTCGAACAAACTATTAGAAACAAAATGGCGTATCACTCCGTTTACAGTGTTGAAAGGCATGAAATTTATAGTGAAATGTTAGGAGTTTATGGTGACAAATGTGTTTCACGAAGTACGGTACAGAGGTGGTGTTTAAACTTTTAAGAAAGGAAGCAAAACTGTAACTGACAAAAAGAGAAGTCACCATTGTGCCCATGCCACAGTCCACAAAATCAACATGTTTGGGTGGGAAACATGGAAACATCCGCCATACAACCCCAAGACCTTTCACCGAGCGACTTCCATCTCTTTGATCCACTAAAGGAACACTCGAGTGGTTAAAAATTCCAAAACAGACGATGATGTGAAACTTGTGGTTTGGCAATATCTGTATAGCCATTATAACGCATTTTACGAGAGGGATATAAACAATCTCATCAAACGTTGGGATAAATATATCAACAAACTCGGGTCCTACATTGAAAATAGCAAATTCCCTACTCTTTAAAATGGCTATTTCAATTTTTTTTGTACGACATCTGGTTTTCGAATAATAAACGAATATGCAACACTTTTTGACCGCCCCTCGTAAATGTATACTGCAGTCGATGTACGGCTTAAATGAGGGCAAGCCTCTTCGTTTAATACACGCTGATACAATTTTGTAAAATGATTTTCTAATGCTAAGCTCGTGTTTTATCTGTAGTAGGTCTGGGTGACCTTTACCACGAATACATAACGACCCTCTTCTCCTTTCACATTTTAATTAAAATTCGGCAAAGAAGCTGAATTCTCACGTCTCCGACCATTATGAGGTGATTCATGGATGAAGCATATTTTTATTTCAATTAAGAAATGAAAAAGTATCTCGGAATTCAAGTCCAGCTGTGCATACTATATGCTAGGCCCTACAACTTAAATTTAGGCAGTGTCACTTGCAACTTAAAGTCTTAGCTATTGTGACATGTGGTAAAGAAATTAAAAATAAAATTGTTTCAATGTGCGAGGACTTGATATTTAACAGCGATACTGGGCTTCTATAGGGTGTCCCAAAATTAACGCAAGATTTGAATTTTGTGCAATTTGTACGGTAAAATGTTACCAACGAAAAAAAAAGGGTGACAGCTGACAGTTTAGGGTTATTAAAAATGAAGAGCTACACGAAAAAAACGACGCATTATTATTGTTGAGCAATATTTTAAAAATAATGCATTTTTCATTGCAAAACATGGTCGGAATAGTGATTTTTTAATGCAAAACATCGAAGTAGTTCCTGAGAGTGTTGCTGAGAGTCCAGGAGCATCAATTTGGTACCGTGGTCAAGAATTGGACATTTCACGAAGTTCTCTAAAGCATATTCTCATGAAAGATTCGCATTTTCATGCTTAATAAGTTCCCCCTCTACGACTGCGTACTCTACAGCTACTCTCAGCAACACTCTCACAAACTGCTTCACTGTTTTGCGTTAACGACTCGTTGAAGGACGGCCAGAGTATCCAAAATTACTAATTGATCCAGTCTCCATGAATTTTTTAATTAATCTCTTCACAGTTGATGAATTTAAACTACTAATCCAACCATACGAAGATTTCCAACTGCAGCTGCCAAACCTTCATTATTTTAAAAATATTGCTAAACAATAAAAATGCATTGTTCTTTCGCGTAGTTTTCCATTTTTAATAACCCTAAACTGTCAGCTGTCACGCTGTATTTTATTTTCGTTGGTAACACTTTACCGTACAAATGGTGCAAAATTCAAATCTTGCGTGAATTTTGGGACACCCTATAAAACACCTAAGACTTCTTTCTTTTACCGTATGGTCCTTAAGTAAAATTTGCGCTCGAGGGAACATATTTCGACAGAATTTCCCAAAAAAAAAAAAAAAAACTCATTTCTTTTCGTATCGCTATAAATGTCAAATGGGCGCTTCAAAGGACACACCACATATAAGTATTGAAACCATGTTCCAAGACGTTCCCCATAATAGCAATTGTTCCTATACAGCATATATATATCCAATTGCAATATTGAACTCAGAAAAGCAATTCCTGGCTTACCAAGAATTGCTTGACGTCAATTTCTAAGATGCAGCGCATTGTTTTCTATATAGTTGACTTCTAGCCAATGAGCAATAGAATGGAAACCTATTTACGAACAAAATGAGAAAAACATGATATAGTCAATAACCCTTCAGTATTAACCGATAACAAGCTAAAGTTTTTATTCTTCAGCGTTCGTGATCAACGTTAAATGAATACGGTAAGATAACGACAACGAGGTGGTGGCATGGCAACCTTTATTTCCTTATATTCTTCCTTGCTAGCAAAAATTAAGTTACATTTTTTTAAAATTAATTTTCATCGGCTTATGATAACATTTAAAGTTCGGGCTTCAATTCTGTGGCAAAACCGCAAGCATCTATTTTCATAATTAAATTAATGTAAACCAAATACAGCGAAACCTCGGTTTACGAACGTCTCTGTTTAGGAACAAATCAGTCTACGAACACCACATGTTTCGCTTCACAAACGGTGATTCAGTTCACGAACACATTTCTCTGGACCACTGGTCAAAGTTAGGAGTTTCTTCAAATGTTTTACTAGTTCCAGCAGAACATTTTTGTTACGGATAAGTTTTACTAAATACGAGAAACATCCAAAAATGTGTTAGGATTTCCGAGGATGTAAATTAAAATCGATATTAGTTTCGAGGATATTGCCTCAATTGCAAATATGGCAAAAGTTGGTCTCTTATTTTATTCACGCCATGTGCAGATGCAATGGATGAGAATCCATTGATGACGTCGATTTGAGACTTATATCATATCATTAACAACAGAATAGAGTAGAATAATACACATTTTCCTAATGGAAACAATGTTTGTTGAGTAAATTTCTTAAACAGAACCTGCGAATGAAGTTGATTCGCAGCAACGTCAGCATGACGACACCACGTGGTTGTCTTTGTTTTCTATAATGTTGGAAATCATGGATGTATATATTAAACTGCTTTCTTCTAATATTACTCTTATATTTATTTCCTTTCTG
>JAQGBW010003706.1:0-15559 GCA_034698625.1 Julus scanicus | reverse complement strand
ATGGAAAGAGTGAACAGTCCATGGAAAGTGTGCAACAATCTATGGAAAGGGTGAAGCAGTCAATGGAAAGTGTGAACAGTTCATGGAAAGAGTGAACAGTCCATGGAAAGTGTGCAACAATCTATGGAAAGGGTGACACAGTCCATGGAAGTGTGCAATTAACAATCTATGGAAAGTGTGAACAGTCCATGGAAAGAGTGAACAGTCCATGGAAAGAGTGAACAGTCCATGGAAAGAGTGAACAGTCCATGGAAAGTGTGCAACAATCTATGGAAAGGGTGAAGCAGTCAATGGAAAGTGTGAACTGTTCATGGAAAGAGTGAACAGTCCATGGAAAGTGTGCAACAATCTATGGAAAGGGTGACACAGTCCATGGAAAGTGTGTAGCAGTCCATGGAAAGTGTGCATCAGTCCATGGAAAGTGTGAACAGTCCGTTGAAAATGGGAAAAAAATTAAGCCAATGGCTTTGTTAGAAAACAACAAAACATTTTGGAAAAAATTGAAGTAGAAACAAGCCTGAAATTTAAAAACGTCTTCTACAAACGAAAGCATTTTTAAGACTTTTTAACAATCAAAATTAGAACATTTTCAAGGGATACATAACAACTTTTTCAATTATGCTCGCTTGAAATGTCTGATTTACTGACTTTGACTAACGATGCGAGCCAAAGTATCTCATAAAATAAGAGGATCAGTTATTCTTGAAAAGTGAAGCAGAAATTTTATTTTCTTATACTAGTAACGATTCTATAAATTGCTTAAATAGGTGGAATGAATATTTCAGTGCACCTAGGGGGAAAATAAATTATGCAAATATATTTACTTGTTAACAGAAGTATCTTTCAGAATTTAAATGCCTGCGTAAAATATGATGACTGAATTTTACATGCGATTAACGAGAAGCGAATAACATGTAAAAAATATCATCACAACATTTTCCGGAAGGCATTTTCCTAATTTTTTTTAAAGAAAACATTCGTTGCTTAATCTCATGCCATGTCATAGAAAAAAATATTGCAAATGCTATTGGATTAACCTCAAAATTCCGTTTATTTACATTGCTTATTTCCGAGCAGTCATAGAAATCAAAACTACCCAAATGTAAATTTGCATATGAAAAAAAGCTTCAATCAAACCGAAATGTCAATTTAAAAAACCTTCTTTCAATATTTTTCCTGTTAATGCACATACATCCTCTATCGAAATATTCATGAATTGCGTTGCTCGTAATTTATTTTTTTATAAAAAAAGATCAAAGTGCAGAATGTTCTTTCAAAGAAAAAAAATTTACCTCGTCATCATTGGAATAATTTCGATACTCTTTTCCAGAAATAATCTTCAACTTGTAATTTCGTATCAGGGAATATGGTTAATAAAAGCGAAAAAAATACAAATTTGTGTTTGTTGTTGTTTGAGGTTTAAGGGCTCAAAGGCGACTAAGACTCAAGAGGGCCCCAACCAGTACTCAAACAGACCCTAAAATTTCGCATATGTTTACAGCCTAAATCAGTTAATTGGGGCCATTGTACATGAGCTGACCCAGTTTTTTAGAATGACTACTAATTGGCTGGACCTACTGCAATGGGCTTTTAGAAGTGCTGAAGAAAAATTAGGTTTTTACTGCAATTTGCTCTTGCAGTCCATTTTGGCAGACCTGTGCAAACTGCATTTGTGCCCATTTCACAAAAAGACACTCAACTTGTGGACCTTGTCAGAGCTGCTTGAATCTAACCATATATGGGCCAAATTCAGATAACCCAATTGCCCAAGTGAAAAATTCGTTTGAGTACCCGTATTATGTAAATTTGAAAACCAAGTCCTAACATACAAGAAATGAGTTTCCAAAACATTCTATACTCCAAATGAGTAACAAAGAATTCTCTAAAAATTAGCCTAAAACAGATTACAGACAATCAATTTTTAAGAAATGAGTTCCCGAAGCAATGCTTCAAGAAACTTGTCATCACGAATCCTCAAGCAGGGAGTGTTCCTTGACAATGTTAAATAAGTTGGGTTTGCTGTAAGATAAGATAATCCCCAGGGCATGAATCTTAAAAGAAAAAGGGTTCCATGAAATGAACTTTTACGCAATGTCTTCCCAGGATAATAAGCGTCAAGAACTAATTGTTTAAGCACATTTGATTAAAATTGAGACTAACGACTCTGAAAACCAGTTCATTGACATTTAATGGAAAACTCATTACAAATAGATGAATCTTGAAGAACTTATCCTTCATGACATTCTTCGAGAGCTTGATCTGAAGAACGAGAAACTTAAAAGACTGTCTTCAGGGAATGAATCTTCAAGAGATGAGATTCTATTAAACACAATCTGGAATCCACACACAGAATCTGTACACTCTGCTCCAATATCCAGAACACCACATTTAGATAACTTTCAGTTTTCAATTTAACAACAGTACTTAGCGTAAAGATTGATTCGCGTAATAAGGACGCCGAACACTCATTAAGTCTGATTAAAAACAAAAACCAGAAAACAATTAAAAACAGAGTTTCCACACGCAGCACACTGCAGGGCTGATTAATTATGTATGCTGCGCACCTATGATAAACCATAAAAGCCGAATGTGGGGATTACAAGGCGCAATCTACTTATCGATAGGCTGTAAAAGTTAAACGACTTTCTGCTCAACTAATTTTAATCCATCCCGCATAATTCACAGGGTCTCTCTCTCTCTCTCCACATCCCCCTTCTCATCGTGTTGGGGCCAATTGCAGAAGCGATCCATGAAACAGCCCCTCTGTTTACACGGGGTCTCACCGCATTGCTGGGCCAAGGGGAAAACGGACGAACCTTTATGAGTTAATTAGGGCTAATTAAAATTTATTAAAATGCGGAGAAATAGTCATAAATCAGAGCCAGCGCATGGTGGATCGATGGCAACGACTCCATCGATCCAAGGCATATTAACACTCCATGTAATCCACTCTTGGACTAGTTGTCACCAATGGCAAGGATGTGATCAACTTGTCAATGCACTTTAAGCGATTTTGTTGTAAGAAAAACTTGCCCAATTAATTGATTCTTTAGTTTGTGGCAGCCCTTACTTCACAGTGTCGCACCTGGCATTGGCTCTCCCTTATAATTTTACGAGGGCAACATGGCGTCCCAAGCCACCTAGGAATTACTATTCCTGCACAAGGCTGCCTGATGACATATAGGTCCACCTTCATTGGCCCTTTCCATTGGACACACCCTAAAGGTCAAGGGAACCTCTTGACCATGCTGCCGCCCTTTTCTTTTCTAGTGATGACTCTCCTACAGGAAAGACGTCCTTCTCGTCCTAGACTATTTCACTAGTCTAGTTCTCCTAGGAAGTCAACTACAAGCAACCAGAACTCGTATTAAATTCTGACCATAATAATTAAACAGTTAAGTTTACCCAGTGTGGTCTTTGTTCTTGGTGATCGAAAAGTTCCCCAGGACCACTTCTTTAATTTTTTTTTCATTTCCATGACATTCAATATCAGTTTTCAAAATTCAGCAATTTTAAAAAGCTTTAAAGAGCCATGCAATCCCCAGTCTACTATTCTCTCAATAAACTGTCGTTGATGTGTTCGCTATATAAAACGTTCCCGTGAAAGTTTAAACGATTTTCTATTGACCTATTTTTCCAACTAGATTACAAGTCAAAATGCTCAGTTAATGCATCCTTTTCCCTTATTGATTTCTGTTCATGCCATCATCATCATCTTCATCTTTTTCGAAAAAATAACAGCTTAATTTACATGCAAATCTATCAAGTGAATGACTTTTGATAGTCATGCAGAAAATATATTTCAATTTAGGCATACAGGAATTCCAGTCAATGCTGAAGACGTTTCATCTAGATGAAAATGGAAATTTGATATATTTAAGTGCAGGAATTCCAACATTTCTTACCCCACTTGAGAAGATTTAATAAAAAAAAAAACATTCAGCATCTATGATTTTTGGAGCATCAAAAGCTAATACTACCTGGATTGCCCTCCTCCAATTCAATTTTTCCCAAAAAATTTATATTTTAACTCCGAACCAACCTAAACTCAATTTTCACTATACAAGGCATCTCTAATTTATCCCCCGACGACCTCTGTGCCCGGATGAGGAAGTTTGATTGGTGGCACTTGACAAGGAGATGCAGTTACTGTTCCTTGGTTTGCACCAGAAACCCTTCAGCATTAACAGGTAACCCACCATCTACATACTATCACAGAGATATTGACTAACCTACCATTATAGAACCACTATCGTTGCAGCTAAAATCATCACATCAGGAGATATGAATGATTCGTCCACACAAAGCGACACAAAGAAGAAAAAAGATAGAAAACAAAAAGCTAAGTAAAGCCATGTAATTCACTCTTTTCTGAAACAAAACCAACCCCAAATACAAATTACAATATATTGGTGCGACGGGCCGAGACCCGCGGAGAATTTCGAGTCACCTGCATTGCATTTACAAACCAAAGATCTTTCCCCACGTTTTACCATGTCAGGTATCTGCATTATGATATAGCAAGTGCAAAGGGCTATGCTGGTGTTCTGGGGGAGCTCAGCCCCCAACCCTCCCAAGCCACCCCTTCTCGTTGAGCGCACTAGCTTGGTCGATGGAAAAGCAACCACACCCTGCCATTATCCTGCCTTGTGTGCGAGACAAGAGTGCACATAATTAATTTGGAAACCATAATCACTCCCCCCATGCACACATCCGCTAATGCAGAAAAAAAGCCACTCCCGCGGCCCTCCGCAAGGACCCATTCCGCGATAAGTCTAGCTGATGAGGTCCCTCAAACCCAAATCATACGAAATCACATCGCATATACGAGGCTGTCCGGATGATAAAAAAGTCATCACTTTACATTCAAATCCGAAAATAAATCACTGATGACACTCGGGTTTTATACGGTGTTTGTTCCAAATTCGTGGTATTAATCAAACAGTTAATTATTGTTATAGAATACATTATATAAAAATATCCATAGTCTTCCTAGATTCATTCGTAAATGGATACCGCGAAATGTGAAACAAATGTTTATACAATTCTCTGTTAAGCTTAAATTACACTATATGCAGTTGCATTAATTATCCGTAATTAAGAAGGGAATTGACTAATTTAATATTTTGTACTTTCATAACTGTACTAACAAATGGTAAATATGATACACCCTGAACAAAGCATACTTTGGGTGTAAGGGATGTGGGGGATGTCTCATTACGAATAGTATATTTACCCGGTGTCTATTAGAAAATTTCATTTATATGCACTGCCAATCCATAGGTGTAGTGCCTGTTAAGCTCAAAAAATCGTAGTGTCATAAAATAACCCATTTTTTATCAGTAACTATAAGGAAGTTGACTAATTTCATACTTTGTAATTAGGGCGTTTGAGGAGATGTGGGAGATGTTTTACTACGAAAATATTTACCCGGTGTCTATCAGAAAATTGTATACATGTAGCGTGTACCCTTCCAAAAATACATCCGCGGATAAATCTCTGCCGACCATGCGCACATGTCCCACAGCCGCCAGGGCGAGGAGCAGACAATTCTTGGGGGGATAACAGCTTTTTGGGGTGGTAGCGGGATTGGAGACACACCCTGCTGTAGCAACTAAAATTATGAAGATGGGCGTTTGGCACGCGCCAGAACACGCGCTGGGAATGACTAATTGATTTTTAGTCTGCTTTTAAAAGGTGGGATGAAAAGAGAAAAAAAAACTGGGGGTTGTTGTTATTATACCCAAACTTCGGGGTATATCGTGCCAGAGCCTAGAGACAGTAATATGCTGAACAAGCGGATTATGCACATGCTCTTGAGGGGATGAGGGGGGGGGGAGGGGAAAATGAGGAGGAGGAGGAAGGGGGGGGGGGGTAATTAAAACAAAGGGGAACAGATTGGAGCGCAAATCGCGTGCTATCGGAAAAAATCGATGCGTTGGGAAAAGGTTTTCCACGGGAAATTGGAATTTCGGGATCACTTTAGAGGGGGTTGTGGGGGGGAAGGGGTGTGGGTTAGCATCGATTGGAATCCTGGGAGTTTATCACCCAGACTCGGATTTGCCAGGATGCCAAATTGCTAACCAGATGGGTATTTTCGTTTCTGGTCGACCACACCCAACTTTTATGGTACATTTATGTCCCCAGAGAATCCCCGCCAGATGATACCCACCCCCTCACCCACGGCAATTAACCCCAGGGAGACGCCGCCCACTACTAGGACACTCCGAAGCGTTTCTGGAAATGGTCCCTGAGAGGCGCTCGGATAGCGATAGGTTAGGGCTTTGGAAAGATTTTTCATACAACACAAATTGTATTAAGACATCTGTGGGGATCCGCCATCTTGGAATAACGTGACAAGTCTAATTAAGGTTATACAACAAAAAGCGGTTTCAACATGATTTTATATTTTTAGAGTATATTTATTGATTGCAACGTCAAGTTCACACAATCACTCGCAACATGTTGACTTATAAATTTCCGGTTAAGGTATTTCAAAACACTTATACTAGGTGAAGTTGCGAATATAAAAAAATACTGTCATCTCCATGACAACCGAAATTTATGAAAATAGATGAGAAAAAAACTACGTGAAACTTATGAAATCACAGTTTTGGAAGCTGTTGAACGTTGAAACCATATATTAGAAACATTGAAATGGTTTATAGCATTTTGTACAAAATTTCCAGACTTTTCCAGACTACTTTTCTTCAAAATGTATACAAAGTTTAGTCAACTTATTTTGAAGTGTTTGTTATTGCTATACAAAACAATGCAATAAACACATTTAAACCAGTGATATTACAGCACTTTTAATTTACGAGTATAACTAAAATGTATAACAGTTACAAGTTCGATGAAAAACAATTTCTGCACTTTGAAATTTTGAAAATTTAAAATTGTGTACAACAGAACTAACAATGATAATCTGGACTTAAAAGTGACATGTAGCACACAAAGTACCACCATAACGTTCTTATTAAAACATTTAAAGGTTGTTGAGCCACCTATTTACTCTATTAAATAAAAATGGAACATTAGAACAGTTGCTATGACAGTAGAACAAACCACAGTGAAATTCGAAAGAGCAGAACCGGCATTATGGCGCTCCAGACAACGGATTTCAGCTATTGAACGAGTGAAAAACCCAAATAGTTTTTCAAAGGAAAGCTAGTTTTTCACATGCAAATGCACGTCTCCCAGCAGGAACACAATTGTAACGCCGAGTATTAAAACTGAGTTTGGGCGAATAATAATTACACTCGTTCGAACCGGCCTTGAACGTGAGTATCAGCTTCGAAAGGCAGATGTCAAGGCTGACGTGCCGAGAATACACCTGCGTTAATAACGAGAGAATGGCAGCCATAAATAAGAAACCTATTTCCACATTTTAATTAATCTGGAAACGGGATGCAAACAAGCTCATCCAACAACCGCCTTCTGCTTGAGCAAAACCATCATTCAAGTCTTGATGGTCAGCCATTTTGAAAATCTTCACCTGATTGCCCTTCTCAAATACCATCCTCTACAATTCCAACACTTATGGAGTACAAATTCCAAACACTATACCTGAGGTGCTGAACTGTAAACACCACAAAATTACCATCAGTTATAATCCCAAGCATACGTATTCCACATTCAGGGTGGCCACACAATTTTCATTTTTAGTTTCCCTGACTTTAATGAAACGTATAAAAGAACTTTATTTGGAATTTTCAAATTTTAGCAAGCAATTTCAAAGAATATTAAAAACAGATCATTTATCAAACTGCAGCTTTGATTGTTACACAGCCAACGTGGCTCTCTTTTGGACAAATGTCCAATAACAGCATATAGGAAAAAAAATTAATTTTTGTGGAAAGAAACAATTTCATAAAGAAACAAAAAAAACAAATGATATTTCGAGAGTATTGGGAATAGGCCTGCTGAAGGACTGAGGGCTGGAATGGCATTTTGCTTGGAAAGTGGAAAATTTCCCTGACCACTTACAAATTTCCCTGACTTTCCTGACCACTTTTTCCCCCCTAGCTTCCCTGACCTGTGGCCACCCTGATATTTCAAATATTGGCATTGACTAACCAATCACCGATATTTTAATTAAAACGACACAAAATTCTCAAAATCCCTAAGTTCACAACAATCTACTTATACTCTAAAGGCAAATTCAATACCAGCTACTTTTAGAGCCAATTTGCTTGACCAAAACTCGCGCATATTCCAATAAAATAGAATTATTGAACCAAAATTGTGAAAATTATCGACTCAACCAATATGGAGATCAAAATTCAGCAAACATAAAGTCTCATTTCAGAAACCACTAAAAATGTGTAATCTGGGCATGTTTGAAGATTTAGAAAACACAAGATTTTCTCCAACTTTTTTTTTTTTTTAGAATAATCTTAAAGCTCAACCAGCACTACTACCCAAGATGTCCATCATGTTCAGCGCATCTCTTCACATCGAGGTCAACATTCGAGGCATTTTGGATCAACCCTTCTGCGACTCCGGCGCCATCTGGAGCACCAGCTGGCGCACCAACCCAAAGACACAGAAATAGCTGGTAGTGCACGTAATATAGTTACAACCCGAACATGTGTCGGTGTTTAAATCCTCGCAAATCACGGCCCCCAGTTCCCCCTTTCTCCCCGCCGACTTCATTCACGCGGATCTTGTGTGGGGGGCCACGAGAGTATTATCCAGAAATAGTTCCGGGCACCACTGGCAAATCTGTGAAAATCTTCCAACTCTCCTTCACTGTCAAAGCGAGCACAGGGGAGTGTTTGAAAAGTTCGTGTCCTGTATTACACAATCTCACTATAAGAATTAAGGTGTCGGTCTGCGGATAACCACATACAAATGGAACGTTTTTTTGTATGCTTCTAATCAAGCTCTTATCAAATATTTCAATATTTGGAATGATGCGGAAAGATTCCATAATCAGATTTTCAAAAAAAATACCAAAAAAGTCAAACTAAATGTTCTCCGTGAGCCTTCACACGAGTTCATCATTCTTGTTTACGAGCATTCCGAAAATGGCCCACTAAAACTTGTCAAACAGAGAAACGTGTTGTCTGCTTAATGCCACGAAAATAGCAGTCGCTCTTACTTTACTTTTAGAGTAGTTTGACATTTTGTTTACAAAACAAGCCACAGAACACGAATTTTATGGAACTCAGAATTATTCTTGATATACCATAAACATCAAGCCCTGTTCATTCACTCACTTCCTGTTCTTTTTTAAATGGAACACTGATCCAAATAGAACAGGGTGTTCGAAATTTACATAACTAAAGGGCCCAAGAACACTTG
This sequence comes from Julus scanicus, assembly GCA_034698625.1. Classification (NCBI taxonomy): domain Eukaryota; kingdom Metazoa; phylum Arthropoda; class Diplopoda; order Julida; family Julidae; genus Julus; species Julus scanicus. The sequence goes on along the minus strand of JAQGBW010003706.1, from coordinate 6,250 downwards.
GACACGAACAGTGTTTAAAGGTTACAGTACTAGTAATATTTTCCATAAATTAACACATATGTGCCCAACAAGAATATATTTTTATGGAAATAAACATTTTATGTGAACATTGATGTTACATTTTCTAGACTTTAATCAGTTCTTAAATGTTGCAGAAGTCAGCGTTTTGGACCACCAAATTTTAATTAAGGAAACTAATTAAACACGATTTTAATATTTAACTACACTATCTTTGTCGTTGACGTTCTTAAGTAAGCATTTATGAAAAATTATTCGAAAAGGACCAAATTTGAGAATTTTCATCTCAAAATAGTAACTTCACCGATGATTAAAATGTTCCTCGTTGTGTTTAAACCTTTGATTAACTTAAAACTATGGACTTCACTTTAACTACTCGATGCAACTTATAACCATATATATACGCAACCATCTACTTAACCACAACTTAAATCTCTGGTTTAGCCACAGATTAATCAAAAATTAATGTGAGGATACTTCAGTAGCCATGAGGGTAGTTGGACGAAAAAAATATAAGTAACAGAATTTTCTAAGATTCCCAAATTTTAAAGTCGATAATATTCAGTTTAATCTAACAGTGGAAAGATTTTTCGATTAAAACCCAACTTAATCTACGGATAACTTTGATTATATGAGAAAATCGCTCACCACTGCTTTTAGATTAAATGCAGATTAAAGTGGTTTAAATGCCGACGAAAGGGGTTTAAATCCCCATTAAAGTAATAATTGCCACCCTCCGCAATCATTACAGAACATGTTACCCATCGTTAATCGTCGATTAAACCAGTTAAATTAAATCAACGATTATTAAAACCAGTCTTTGAAGGTTTGAAAAAGTATCGGCTTACCGAGTCCGCAAAAGTGGCAGAGTCCGATGCGGCCGCCGAAGTGGGGACGAGCGGCAGCAGGTATCCCAGAATACCGTACTCAAAGAGTCAGTCGCGCACCGGGCACGGGGGCTGCGCGCCTCCGCTGCCGCTGACACACGACGAGAGTCCGGGAGAAAAGCGCGGCACACTCCGGGATGTGGAAGCAGGCGAACACCAGCGAACAGAACGACGGCAGGCTTCGACTGGCAGCCGCAGCCTCCGCGAGTATTAGCATTTCGCGCAAGGATCGGTCGATACCACAGGCATGGTGGGGTTGGGCTTCATCTACCTCAATAAGCACGGTAAAGGTTATTATTATGACATGCAGCGTGAGGGATTACGTAGGAAATCACATTGCGATGGAGCTTGTTTTTTTCTTTTTTTTTTGTCGTTAGCCGACGGGTATTTTTCGGTGTATCAAAAGCTCAGACGATGAACTTTCGCACGTTGAATCATGGACGCCTAGAAAAAAGCAGATTAGTACACACACGGGGAAAAAAAAGGCCAAAAATAGTACGAAATCCCGGCGTGATTTACCTACGAAACAGTGTTTTTTTTTACCCCAGTTTTGTCAATGTGCCAGCAACAGCAGTAGTTTTTTTTCAGCCGACTAATCCGGCAAAGGTCATGCTATCGAAAATGCAAAAATCCGTTCACCGACAGGAATGATGGATTGAATTAATATCGAAATGCTTTTGTTTGTCGCGTAATGCCTAAGCCAGCAGAAAATACTCGAAACCTGCGAATGAAGGCCGCACATGAATAAAAATGAAGTCTTTTTTTTATACAGTGCATGGGTCGATTGTTTTACCCCCTCGAAATATGTTGGAAGAGGCGTCGAGGCGATTCCTTGGCGATTTGCCGACAATATCATGAGGAGATTTCGAAAAGTCATACTTGAAATACAGTGGAACCTCGGTTTACGAATAAATCGGTCTACGAACACCACACCCAAGTCGCAATGGGAAACTGCGTACAGTGGTCAACTTAAGTGACATGACACCATTAAAATTTCACAAATTGAAAAAATAAAAACATTTAGCAACTTTTAATTTGTTATAATACGATTTTAATTCAACAAATAGTGACAATTACTTAACCAAAGTTACTTATATTAATACATTTCATTATAAATAATAGAAAATGGAAAAAAAAAGCATTTTTCAGGTGTAACTTAAGTGATGGGAAACTGTCCAAAATATACAAGTAAAATATTCTATATGACTAACTAATATTTGTAGGACCACCATTATGTTCGATGACCTCTGTCAATCTTCTTGGCATGGAATCCACACGTCATTTTATCTTTTTTGAATAGAATTATTGCCATTGACGAAATTACTGGAGTAAGTAGATAGACTATTCAAAATATAGAAGAAACGTTTCACAAACACCAACCAAGTTAAAAATTAATCTAGAAGTGGTCCAAAACAAAAGATTAGTGAGTGAACCGAGTGGGTTGTGAGCAAGGTTGTGGAGAAATATCCAAGAACAGCTGAAATAGTCCAGGAAATTAATGGAATAACTGTACATCCTAAAACCTGTCACAGAGTTCTTCATAGAAATGGCTTTCATTGAAAAACTCAAGCAAGAAAACCGCTTATTTGCATCAGAAATCTAACAAAATGGTTAAACTGAAAATAAAACCCCTAAATCAGCCACAAGAATTCTGGAATTCTGTATTATTTACAGATTTAACATTTTTGGAAGCATTGGCAGAGAAAAGGTTTGGAGGAAACGTAGCACAGCCTGGTCGAGAAAGCATTGTTGTTAGGGGCTATAGATGTCTAAATCTGGTGGTCAATTAAGTTTTTATTGATGACATAATGTACAAATGTAAATCTGTGGGCTAAAAAAAATAGAATTTGGTATCAACTATAGCAAAATCGGGGTTAGGATATTTCAACTGGAGAATAACAACAAGCAAACATCACACTTAGCGAAAGAATGGATATTATTTAAAGTTCCAATTCAACTTCATTCACCAGCACTGAGTCCTGACTTTAAATAAAATGGAACTTATATGGGAGATTTAAGGGAGAAGTATTAAAAAGCACATCATTTCTAACAAAAAAAGACCTCAAAAGAGTGCAATTGGATGAATGGCAATAATTCTACTCAAAAAAGATAAAATGGCGTGTGTATTCCATGCCAAGAAGATTGACAGAGGTCACCGAACATAATGGTGGTCCTACAAATTATTAGTTAGTCATATAGAATATTTTATTTGTATATTCTGGACAGTGTCACATCACTTAAGTTGCATCTGAAAAATGCTTTTTTTTTCCATTTTCTATTATTTATAATGAAATGTATTAATATAAGTAACTTTGGTTAAGTAATTGTCATTATTTGTTAAATTAAAATCATATTATAACAAATTAAAAGTTGCTAAATGTTTTTATTTTTTCAATTTGTGAAATTTTACAGGTGTCCCATCATTTAGGTTGACCACTGTAGGTGAAACATTTTTTTACTGACCAAAAAATCAGCAAATCGAAAAAATATCGATAAAATGACGTCATTTTACTAACCAAAAAAATGACGAACTCAAAATGACCAACTAAATGACCAACAAAACTTTGTCAAAAAATTTATAGAACTGCCAAAATTAAGTGGAGGGAATGATCAGGGCCCAATAGATTTGGAACATGCCTAGGGCCGATCATAAAGGGGCACAAGCTTAAATTTAAGCCATTTAAGCAAAAATAAGCTTAATTGATAAGGGCCCTATACATACGTAGCTTTGAAAAATATGTATATATATGTTGTCGAGGAACGGATTAAGTTCGTAAACCGAGGTTCCATTGTATTTTCAACCTCAACTTATTGACAATATTCGTTTTCAAAATGGAAAGGAATATAGCCGAATGGCCTTTGAAAAAAGTTGATTGAATGAAATAAAATACACCCTTACAGATATTGTTTACCTAGAGTATTTTTCCCAAAGCGGAACAAATTCTTGTTGTTAACCAAACCCGTGAAACAAATATTGGTAACGTAGGCGATGTTTTCATATTCACGCCTCGTTTTTGTATTGATTTCGAGCAAATTTCCTGCACGAAAAATGCTGAAAATTAAACCGTATTCAACGCGTGTAAATTCGATTAAGAAAAGAGAAAATGCAAAACTGGTCCTCAATGAAAACTGAGAACGAAAGTTAATTTCCCTTGACCCAAATTCATAAAAAAAGCATTATTATTATTGGTCACATTTGCCGATGCTGCTAAACGAAAACGAGCCTCTCGCACATATTTTATAAATTTTATTTGTATCCTTTGTCCATTAAGCGCTTGAAAATTTAATAACATTTATGCAAATCATATACAACATGCTCAATTTAATTTTCATAATGCGCATATATCAAGGTCACTTTTGCTATCTAAACAAATGGAGGGGGAGGGAAATTACGACCTTGGTAACAATCTCTTTTCAATCATACAAACAGCAACCGAGTTATATTTGAATATATTTTTTTTTCAAAACCAAAGTTACAGGACACGCGAATTATTTAAATACCTTAACTTGCGTAAGTAAGCAAGGAGTGTCAAGTTCTTTCAGTCTCAAATTAATACTGATAAACCTAGGCCCAGAATACAATAAATAAAACTAGAGAGTGTTAAAAACAATGTAAGAATGGGAGAAACTTCCATTGGATAGGGACTAAGTAAATAAATAACAGGAACATGAATGAAAAATCAACACTAAAACAACAAAAAAAAGAGGTGGGGAAAACCATTTCATAGGAGGTAAGTATGTAATAGGAACTAATGTGGGGAAAGGGGAAACCAGAGTGGGACAGTGGGGATAGCAGGGAACAGGAAGAGGGAAGAATTGGAGAAAAACTGAAGGAAGCCAGAATGGGAGAAACTGCAAAATCAATATGATAAGATAGAAAAAAGTGCAGAATAATAGACTAAATGTGTGAAACTTGAGACTTGACTCCCCTACCAGTTTCTCAAATTACCCGAGCTTGAGACTGAGGTTAGTTTCAAGTCACAGATTGTCAAGGCGAGCTCAAGACAGCCAAATGTGAGACTCGGCAACTGTGGTGCACTGAAAACTCAAAATGTGCAAAAATGCACACCAAATGTGTAAAAAAGTTGCGCACACCTAAATGTGTAAAATTACCTATTTTTATATGCAATATAACACATTTGAATGTCAAAATGCACAGTAGTGTGTTTTGAAAACACACTACTGTACATTTTTACTTATAAAAATAGGTAATTTTACACATTTATGTGTGCCCAACTTTTTTACACATTTTGGTGTGCTTTTTTGCACATTTTGAGTTTTCAGTGATGTGACACCTTTTGTTAATAAAGACATATGCATGTTGAACTTCACCTGAATATATCAACAACTGGAAATCACCAACAGAATCCAATTTCTAATATGGCATATCCCATATACATTGTAATGTAAATGTACTATATAAAGTACACTTGTTTCACCCAGGACACATTTTGTGTAGGTAATTTCAAATTGTGTCACACATGCACTTTTGGTTTGTAGTCTATATTTTGCCCTCGTTTATGAATTTCAAATACAAAAGCGTGAAATTTTTATTCACAAAAGCTTTCTCTCACAGATCATCTGGGGAAATCTATTCTTTTCAAACGCCTCCATGTATATTTTATGCCAACATATGGCTTCTATTGATAAAACTAAAATGATTATTTTACATTCTTAATTTTTAATTTCATCTAATCAGCATGAATTTTTTTCTAAAGGCTTGATAACAAAATACGGCTTTCTGATGTTTTTATTTGCGGGAAACATCATTAAATAGTGATCACAAAATTGTGTTTCGGAATTTCATTGGAAAATTCTGAATTTATTCTGAAATAAATAAATAATGTCATTATAAATATAGCTCTTTTCAACTAACAGCAGCGATTATGTTTATGTTTTACATAATATATACATGTATATGTAAATGATGTAATGTTTGAAAATAGTATTGCATTAGTGTAAAACCATGCATATCTCCTTGACTACTCCTCATGTCCTGACAAGTCTAGACGTGGAATTTACTAGAGTTAAACTGGCGCCCATTTTTAAAGAATGTGACAAGCAGCACTAGAGTCCTCTGAAAAAGTAATAGAGCACCCTCGGAAATGGTGTCCATCCTTTGGTTAGTGTCATCCTAACGCCCTTTTACTATAGGGGAAACCAGGGCACAGTGGATACAGTTTTTAGAATTCATTTTTTTTTTTGGAAAAATATTTAACTTATTGAGGTGACTATCTTTGGTAAGTCCCTATTGTTTTTACACCGTTTACTTGAGAAGTGAAGGTATGGACCTTAAATAGGCTGTTAGCCGGATAAGGTAGATAATAACAGAGTTCGACTTTCTT
>JAQGBW010003705.1:0-15564 GCA_034698625.1 Julus scanicus | reverse complement strand
AAACTGGTAAGCAAACATTTCGACCAATTTGTTTCAACAAACCGTGAGGATCCGCAATGATACTCTAGGTGGAGACCTTGCTTAAAGACAAATTTCCCCTGTTATTGATCAGAAAGGAATTTGGACCAAACAAGAGATAGCAGGTTGGTTAGTGGCAAATCGTAATCTTCCGGTTTTTAACACTTCACCCCTCCAAAATACACATGTATCCTCAGATTCCAAGCCGGGTCTCCACCAATAGCAACAAGAAAGCGGACGCAAGGATTGCCAATACAAATTACCAAAAATGTTTGCGGACCACATGTTTCCGCAAACTTAGGTCGCGTTTTTGCCTCCAGAACCATGTTTCTGGAACTCATTTGAACGATTGCTGCGGAGGCGGTCAAGATCAAAGAAAAAAATGTTGCCATTGCTCGGCTCGGCTCAATTGCAGACCTGATCTGACGGTGTGAACTTTCTTGTTTCCTGGAATCTTTTAGGGCAACAATCACACAAGTGTTGAAATTCAAATTAAGATCGTCTGCAAAATTGCAGTTTTTATGGCATCATTAACATGTTTCTGACTTCATTATTTAGGTGTTTGTATTTTCTGTTTTGTGTGCGTGTTTCCAGCTTCATGTTGTATGTGGCTGTTGATGGAGACCCAGCTTTAGCTATCCTAGTGTTGGCAAACAACAGGCTGACTCGATACAATTGACAACTGCATATACTACCAACAACATAATCTAGGCCCTAGTTTAGTCCTAGTTGAAGGACACTCGTGTATTTTCTGTACTTCTCAAATTAAAAATTCCAATGGAGGAATGGAATTTTAAGGTCCGTTGAATTTTTTTGTAAAAAGTTAATGTCATCATCGCCACCATGTCGCTGGCATAGGTATAACACTATGAGCGACTAATGCACACTGAACAGGGTGACACCATTGTCCAGGCACACTAAACAGTAACAAATGTGTCATGACACACTGAAAAGGATGACATCAAATCACACCAAACAGGAAAGGATCTCTTCTACAATTCGACCACCAACAAAAAAAAATTTTTTCTACAAGTCACACCAAACAGGAGAGAAAACTGCCAAGGCACACTGAACAGAGTGACGACATTGTCCATGTACACTAAACAGAGTAACAAATGTGTCATGACACACTGAAATGGGTGACATCAAGAGTCAAGTCACACCAAACAGGAGAGAAAACTGCCAAGGCACACTGAACAGGGTGATAAAATGTATGGGTACACTGGACAGGGTGCAAAAATTGCCAAGGCAAAGTGAACATTGAAAAACTGTAAATAAAGGCACACTGACCACTGTGACAAAATGTATCTGCACACTAAACTGGGTGACACAATGTCAAGGCACACTAAACAATGTGACAAAATGTCACGGCGCTAACGACAGCGTTTTACGGAGAGATTTTACAAAAGTCTGATAAGGGTCTCGGGTTGGACCAATAAAAGGGCTGTCCCCCTACATCGCCTTTGGCAATACACCTTCACTGATGTTGTTATGGATGCCAGAATGCCACCATGCCTTTAAACAGTACTACAGACCCATATGTAATGGGCCGAACTTCGCCAATTTGGGACTTACCTTGAACAGAGGCATGCTCGAATAGTTAGTTCTCGGCGTAAAATCCGTATTAATAAATCCTCAAGAATTCACAGGTAAGTCCTGGTTGAAACTTGACCGGACCGCGACGCGCGTTGCACTCGACCGTCGTTAAAAAACTAAAAATCGTCGGGCGTGGACCACCAGTCCCTTGAGCCTCACTCCATCGCACTTTTGAAAACCCTTCAAGTGGTTTCGGGATGGTACCAGAAACGTGCTTGTTACATCACCAGGTCGCGCCAACACAAATTTTTCCTTGAGAATTCGGGCATTGGAAAGCTCGATTCCCGAGCACCCGCCGCGTGCCGAGGCAACCACAAATTTTAAAAAAAGGTGTTTTCAAATTCAGTGAAAAACAATGGAGTAGGAGGAGGAGGTGCGGCGGAGATCGCCATTCGAGGGCGACCAGACGAGTTCAAAACGAAATTTCAGAGAAAACGGGTGGTTCAAGCAGCTGATCGGAAATGCACCGCATGCACCACGAATGGCGCCAGAAGATGGGCAACGCAGCGCCACCTATGTTGCTTTCCGAGCAACTGCTCAAACGAAAATGCCCTATATTTCATACTTTCACAAATTGTACTCATGAGTAGGAGTACCGATTAGTGCTACTCCATATAGTAAGTAGAGTACACATGTAATCAGTAGTCATGTAAAATAAGTAATCAGACTTGGGAAGATATGTACTAATAAGCAGAAGTACCGATTACTCCATATTATGAGTAGTATCTTATTCAAACTTTGGTAAATTGTACTCGTGGATAGTACTGGTTGCATATTCGCTTAGTAGGTACTGATTACGAGTTTGGCAGATTGAAAAGTATCATTTAGGGAACTCCATGTACTTTAAATTAACACTGTAGGTTTTATTACAATCTTAATGAATATGAGAACACAAAACAATCCCTCTTTTTATACATTAGCAAAATCTTAAAAATCAAAATGGAAACAAAGAGTACTCAATTACTCAAATGTATAACATGCGATTCAATTAATTACTTAAAGGTATTTCAATTCATACTCAATTACATTGATACTCATAATTTCTGATTACGTCAAAATTATCAAGGACATTTGTACTCAGCCATTATAAGTGCACTGTACTCGTACGTTTTGAGTACATTTGAATTGAATTACTTTTGTGCTCATACCTTTCGTGTACAATATGTATTCAAGTACTTTGTACTCGTTACTCTTTAACTCGCTATTCAAATTCATTAAATGTACTCAATTATTGCCGAACACTGTTTGGTTTTAATAACAAAGATTAATTTCTAAAAAATTCTTTACAACCAACTTTAAAATAAGTCGATTTATGGAGGAATTTCGGGGACGTTCTTTATGAATGCTCCCTAACCTCTACTAAATAGCAAGAGAATATGCAGAGTGGCACACTAACGTGCATTGGTCTAATTTTAGACCATCCGTTCCACAAACATGGAATTGAAGATATTGTTCCCAGAACTTTAAAATATCAAATTCTAGTCGAAACAGCATTCCAAAATCATATCAAACTTAGGGGTGATCCATCCATAATGATGTCACAAGCCGTCGATTACTTCATCCCCCCCCCCCCAATTATTTTGTAATAGTTCTTTAAGTCACTACAGGGCCTGCTATTCAAAATTTCAAATGTTAAAAAAAAAAAATTACCTCGTATTTTTTACCGTTTGAAATAAATTTTGATTGTGTGATGTCACATTACCAACCCCCCCCCCCAACCCTTGGTCACAATTGTCACAAAAACCAAACAACCCACCCAACCCCCTAGGTGTGACATAATTTTTGAACGGTCCCAAATCCCCTTTGTTCTAATATTACAATACTTCGTAACCAGAATTGATGATACATATTTTTGAGTAACTAAGTTTGTTTTAACCCTCCTAACGCTCCTGATAATTTAATTTAAATTTAATATGAATACTGTTTAATATCAATAATTAAATTTAACACAGTTTGGTGCAACTGGCAAGAATAGTCGGGTTAACTAACAATATTTTTACGTGGCCCTTGATTACAATAATGTAATCATGTTTTAATATATATTATAATTTGAACAGTTCAAAATTTCATTACACTCGAATGAAACTGCAAGAAAATAAGCAAGCACTGGGATTACCCATTCGAGTTCCAGCATATGGCACCACTTTGAATATAAAAAAACTGAACCAACAGAGAAAATTGATGAACTTCTGTGTACATGTCAGTCGCCATGATATTGTGCTTGTTACAGTTATTTCACGACAAGTATATTGAGAAGAGTTGACATGGAATAGGAGTTACAATGTGACAAAACTCTGAAGAAATCTAAAGACCCATGTGGCAAGGATGCAGGTGTAGGTTAGCAGCAGATAGATTCAAGTCGATTTTAATTTGACCTGTCTTCGACTTGGCTGCCCTGTCATATGTTGCACAGATGCCAAATTCAGTCCTAAAAGAGACAAGCAACTCTGATCCATACAGAAGACAACAGTCTCTTCATCTTCCCAAGAAGCATTTACAACACACCAAAGAAGATTACGAAAAAGAAGGACAAGAAAGAGGGGGAACATAACAAGACTACGGAGAATAAAGCGAACGAGATTGGCAAAGTCGTTTGACAAGTGTGCAATGGAACATCAGAAATAATGGCGTTGGAAGTATCTCGCCTTCAAGACACATCGAGATTCAGTCTATAATCAATTCCTACCATTTCCTGGGGTAATTCAAATAAAAAAACACAATTCAGCGTATAACAAGTTAGAGTTGTGAATATTGAAAATGTAAATATCATAATAAAGTTTGCTATCAAAAGCAATATACAAACTAATGGTAATATTTACTTGTCGGAAAGAAGCACTACTGGGATTGCCACGATTTGGTATGGATTCACGTCATCAACATGTCGTATAAACATTGAATTTGTAGGATTTCTGTTTGCTAACAATTTTTCGAATATCAAACGCAGGTACTTATATGAGCTGTTTATAAGCATTTTTAGAAATAAATCAAATTTTAAAAATGGATTGTATACTCGATATACCAATGAATATAGTCTAGTTTATATATGTAGTCTAAATATGATGACATATGCACCAAAATATTCAGTTTTTGGAAAAAAAATGCCTTTGCATTAGATAGTGGAAAAAGCTTTGGATAAAATTTGAGATTGTCAAGACCACTATTATCAAGAATGTTTTTTTGTTGTTCTTAGTTAATGAACAGTTTTTGATCCAACTAGATTGTGATTCATGTTTTGATGAAAACTGAGGTATGTACATGTTCGCTCATTAGACTACATCCTCCATGTTACGAATCATTTTTTATAAAAGGGAGAATTAAAACTCTGACCATTGACAACATAAATTCAACAGGTAGTTAACATGTTTCCACCTGTCCACTTACAAATTTGCAGAAATCTTTTCTTGCGTGCGCTCTTTCGACTTGATATTAAAAATAGATTAGCTGGAGGAAATCGATAAAGAAACTTAATGATTATCGTAATCTGATTGGGCTTTTCTAGTTTCTCCACTACTTTTAACATCTTTTTCATTGCAAGCAACATACTTCAAAGTGACATCTGCTCGCATACTATACGGCGGTCTATAAATGAATCTACGAGCTGAGATGATCTTAAGTCATGCGTTGATTAAACCTTTTTTTAGAAAACAGCCGTCATGTTGCTTAACGAACATTCAGGTCACTACCAATAACGACATCAGCTTCGACATAAAGCCCGAAAATCAATGAACCAAATGCGTTTCCAATGGACACTGTCGCTTAATGTCAGCACATGATTAATTTCATTTAAATCATGCCTACTCAAGTTAAACCTAGCAAGGCATCAAGAAATTTCTGTCTACAATTTCTGCATCAGATAATTTAATAAAATTACTTCTGTAATCTTGGATAGAAAAGATACATTAGGTCAAACATGCATTCAAGCATGTCCTAATACGGTCCTATTGTATTCACGTTCAATACGGAATAAACATGTCTACATCAAAAATGCCAGTTTTAACTCCAAAAATTTTAAAATATTTAACCACTATATACAAATTAACTAACTGCTTTGGAAAAGTTGGAATATTGGCATAAAATGCTTAGATATAATTATAAAAAGTTCATGCATAGACTTGTTATGACAGCGCAGTGAATTCTGGTATTAATTTTAATTTTCGAACAGTAAAGTTCCAAGCATAGTCCTTAGGGTAAAATAAATTTAAAATTACGTTTTCCTTTAGAAATTTTGGCCAAAGTCCACGACCACATGAATTGCAAGAAGGCTTTAGAAAAATCTTTACCAATTTTACATGCCCACAATCTTGAACCTTTAAATTCCAAAATACAATCTTAACTTAAAGTATAGACGATTCCTCAGGAAAAAGCAGACTGAGGCCGCTAAATTTCGGAAAAATGTATTAATATTTCTTTACAAATATTTGTCCATCGATTCACGGACCACTTGCACCAAGGCAATATTAGGAGTTAATAGCAACTTTAACGAGTTCGCTTTGGCCACATTTCGCACACGACAATGCTTTGGGGAAACTGCAATTTTTCAGCTATCTTACTTGGAAATTATGCGATACCAAAAAATGACTTCCACATAAATAGCCTATGCAGCGTAAGTGCAAAGTGCAGTCACACGAAAATGATGGCAACCTTTTATGTATGCAGAAGAATGGAAATGTTTACTCGGACGACACCAATAACCGATTGATTTTGGCCATTTTCTGGCAGACAACTCGATCAAAAAAAGAAAGGACACAGGACAAGACGCTTTACGAGCTGGGTTAGAGGCACATAACAGATGCTTCTTCTAAAGAAGTAACATCGTTCGCGAATTGATTCAGCTCTGAAAACCCAATACATCTTTTGGTGCGAGGCTTTTATTTTTTTTTCTCTCTCTTTATACTAGATATATTTAACATTACAGCGAAGTTTATAGTGCATAATGGCACAATACTGCAGTGCAGAAATAGCCACGGACAAATCTGTCTTGCACATGCACGACGAATAATAAAAAAGTGCGACTAACTGCTGAGCACAAATTCAGATTTCAATAGCATCCCTAATCTTATCAGTCCAAGTCTCCTGGAAGAAATAAGCACTGATTCGATCAAAATGTAATAACAGTCACTAGATCTTGCCTGCTGCGAAAATATATTGTTCAATACCATATGCTAAATAAATCTATAAAGTTGTAAGAAGAATGTACGACGGTGGCTTAAGACGACTGAGCTGCTATGAAAAGGTCCCAGAATTTGAACGAGGAAACGTAAACATATCGATTTTAAATGTAGAACTTTTTTGAAAAAAACTTATCCAGAAGTGATTTATTTATACAAGCTTCGTTTTAAAGGTAGTATACTCGAATGAAGCTTTTCAGACGAAATTAATTTGAATTTCAAATTTATTTTTATGCCAAAATAAAATATTAATTTATTTAGAATTAAAAATGAATTTTGACTGAGAATATTTATCAAATTGCATTACTTTTAAATTGCAGATTTGCATAAATGAACCCCTTCTGATTAAATACCATATCAAATTTTCTACTAAACGTACCTTAGAAAGTTAAAGGATTTTTTTCTTCTCAAAATTAGCATTCATAAACTAACAAATATTTCAGGGCTAACATTCAATATTGTTATAATTTACATACTGAAACATTTATATATTGAAACTATATGCATGTAGACCAAAAATAAACAAAATATATAAAACTTTACAGCTGCTAAATATAAAAATTATGAATTTTAAATACTTTCATTTTTATTAAAATATAATGCATATTGATATATTTTATTATACAGCTACCATTTTGGTGCAAAGGACAAAATATTGGAAAATTTAAAGAATGACATTTTTTTTTATTTAAAAATTTATGTTTGGATTCTATCGATCTTGAAACCTACAATGTCATAACTTCCTAACTGCAGCAATCTCAAAGCATTCCAGGTTGGTTTGAGGAGAAGATACTGTACATTGTGGTAATCGTGCTTAACTTCAGTAGTTGACAGCCATATCCACCAGGCAATCACTACAAGTTCAATTTTTGGACATTGATGTCAAAGTAGTAGGGTTCATGAAGAGCCATTTGCAAGAAATCATCTGCCATCAATTTTATATCGTAGGTCATAGCCATTTTTATAACCCGGCAACCTTCATTTCTCGACAGCCTGCAAAGAGCACGCTTTCTCGCCCTTCTTATTGGACACTGTTTTATTAATAATTTAATGTTGCGCAGCAAATTGAGTACGCGTGACATTTAAACACTGCGATGAATTTTATGGCTAAATAAAATGGGAGTCACTTGTCCATTTCCTCTCATAATTTGTTACACGACGTGATCGTTGTTTAGGACTTAATATGGGGCAGTGAACTTTCGTGTTTATTGAAAATTATAAACTTGTTGGAATTTGCCAGAATCTCAAGTGAATACTGAATAGAGGAGGACAGTTTCTCCCCTTCCAGTTCCAAACTGACAGTTCCGTCATCGTATATTCCCAATAGCCAATCGTGTATCCGAGCCCATTGGTATAATATCAGGATACAGACAGCCATGAAACAAGAGGTAAAGTTAGGATTTCAAGTGACGTCACCATGATTCTACTTTGACATTCTATAACCCCATAAGGAAATCGATCTTATTTACCAAAATACACCATGCCTAAATGTACTGCCAATTCTCATTGGACCAGCCGTCTCCATGTAAACACTGGACACAGAAGGGCACCGAAGTAACGGTTTATACATATTTAAGTAAATCTCAAACTAACACAAAAAAATAAATACATGTCTTTTTTGACAATAGATTATGTGATTTGTGGAGTTGCTTTTTTTAGTTCATGCAAAGTGCAATCTCTGAGCGAAATTATTATTTCATGAAAAACTTTTTCCCTCGCATAGAACATGAAAGAGGAATTAATAATTTAAACCCATAAAATTTATAGAAGCAAAGAAAGGATTTGGTTACACGTGCACAAAGCTTCCTCATAATTATCAAAGGAATTAAATTCAACATAGCTAATTTACACAATTTTTGCACGCCGGCAATGGCATCCCATCCAGAATGGTAAGAGTATATACTAGGTTCGTTTCAAGTGTATATACAACGAAATTAAAAACAAAAATTTGCATTTACAGTACTGCAAATTAACAACAATAAAACTGAGCACGAGGCGAGAATGGTATCATTGAAATGCTGGCCGAACCCCAAAATTTCGTATTTTAAAAGCTCTTGGGAGCGCGTTATTTGTTACACCTATCCTCATTTGAATACTCCGTATTTGCATAAATTGCCTTTCTTTTGTGAGGTTAATGGGTGTATTTAAAATTTAAAGAGCATGCTAATTCATCAGTGGGCCTAGGCAGACAAGGTTGAGCACCGAGCTGCATTCAATGAGTTGTCGAAATGAGGGCTTGCAATGCAATATATTCGAGCGGGGTCGAAGGAGGGAAGAGGAAGTGGAATTTGCATGCATAATATATACTCGAAAGGCAAAAGTAATCAAATGAAGCAGCGCCATCATCCAAAAGAAGGGTTTCTACTGATTTGCACGGATTAGATAAAACTGGCACCATTGTTATTGGAAAAGCTCCCCCTCAAGATAGCCAATCAAGCACTGCACCAAAGCAATGTGGCATTGCCATCATTGTGAAAAATTTGCAATTATGACCATTGACAATGCTTTTCCCCTTTGCAATAGATTAAAAAATCATAAGGAAACAAGTATACAAAGATCAGCCATGCAAATGAAGTGCAAATTGGAAGGCGGTACCCCAGGCCAAAATATAGACTTTACCCCATGGTTCATATGGCGCTTTCTACATTATTTTTTTTACAGAAATACTGTAAATTTTAAAGGATGGGCTCGCATGTTGATAACAGTAGTAACTTCCAGAGCATTGTCACTATGACACATGGTCATGTCATGTCATGTGATTTGTGCATTAACAGTTTTTTTTTGTGGATATTCCGGCTTAATTATTAAATATTGTTTAGATACCACACATTACTGTATATTTATGCAGGGCTATGAAAGCATCTTTTCGATGAATTTAGATGACTAGATAATATCCAGAAATACTGAACAATTTAAGGGAAGGGCTCGCATGTTGATATCAGTAGAGCAACTTCCGAGCATTGTTACAACGACACATGCATGTTATGTGATTTCTGCATTAGTTGTTTTTTATGTTGCGTGGATATACAGCTAAATTATTAAAAAATAGTTTAGGTACCATACTATACATATATGTCCAGTGGGTACCAGCGACACATGGTCATGTGATTTCTGCAATAATAGGGTTTTTTTAATTTTCCGGTTCAATTATTAAATATAGTTTTGGTACCACACACTACTGTATATTTATGCAGAGTTATATATTGAAATACTGAAGATTTTAAGGTTGATACAAGTAGCAACTTCCAGAGCATTGTCACAACGACACATGATCATTAAATTTCTTCATTAATAGGTTGTTTTTTTAATATTAGGGATTAATTATTAAATATCGTTTAGGTACCACGCATTATATTTATACAGGGTCATAAAATCTTCCTTTCCATGTTTAAGTTGGACTTAACAATGTTTGCTTTATAGGTAATATCTAGATAGATAGAAAACGCTCAACGTTTCACATGAATATGAGTATAAATCCTGGATGGTTGAAAATGCTGCTTTCAATTCAATCCTATCAGCTGGAAATATTAACTTCAAAGAGAAAGTTTGTGTTGGACATCAAGTTGACCTAACAAGTATATTTCTTAGATTTTGTTCCGAAAACTAATGTCTTAATGCTCGTGCTAAAATTAAGCTTATCGTTTATAGAGTAGAACAGCAGTCGGAAGTGCTGGACATGTCTGACATTTGTTGCTGTTTCTGAAAGTTGAGGAGGGGGTGGGTAGGAATGAGGAATTTTTCCAAAAAATACAACAAAGCAGGCAGAAATAAATCATCAATAAAGATCCCCTTATTGTTGTATTTTTTTTTTCTTCAAAGAAATTCTTGCCGGATGTGAAGCCGGTGAAATATAGGGGCCATTACGTCAAAGTGCACGGTGAATTGAACACATTTGTTTTAGAAAGCTAACAAAGACAGACGTGTACTCGACTAAGAAATCGTTGCTCGAGTTTGTGACCAGGTCCGTGAAGGATCCAACATTTAGTGTAATGGTCAGGGTAAACTAAACAAGGAAGCAGCAAATATGCAAGAGGCTTATGTATTCCCATATAGATAGGGCCTAAAATATAAGGGTATATTATATATGCAATAGCGAAACCTCCAACCCTCTTAAACAGTAACGAAGACAAAGTGGCGAGGAAAAAGGCGGCAGAATATGATGGAGTGTTCGGTGTGGGCTTGGGCTACTTTTATTTTGCACATTTATCACACATAAAAGGGCTGTTGGTCAACAGTAACTATCTTTGGAAATGATTTATTTCACCTCTCAGCACAAACGCATGGACGTGCCACGGATCCCAACAATTATTAGGCCCACGAGCTACGTTCCATATCCAACGATGGAAAACTGGCCAGCTTAAAAATATGCTAAGACGATGTAGATTTATGGCATCAGGTTGTTGCCATTACCTTATGTCTCGTGTAATGCTCACTCATAATTCAGCCAAGAAAATATAGGAACCTCAGGCTTGCTTCAAAGTTTTCTCGTCGAAAAAAAAAAAAAATGAAAATAAAAAAAAGAAAAAGATACACATTGGGGGGAAAAATTGAGGGGACAATATTAAAACTAAACATTCACAGATGAAACTACACATAAGAGTAAACCACGCCATAAGTACGTTACATAACACCAGCTAAACTCAAATTAAATTGAATCATACCACGAGTATAGGAGTATTTTCATATGCTGGCGGCCTGATAAATTAAAAAAAGAAAACGTAATTAACGTTTAGTAAATCGGTTGTCACATAATAATATATGTTAGAACGCACATTTGCAACAACAGAAGGTAACTCATTATTCAACCGAGTCAATTCCAAGTTATGCAATAGCTGAAACACAATTAACCAAGCTCTGTAATTTCAATCGCAAGAAAATTAATGGACAATTGCACCAAACTCCATGCAACGGATTTGGACGGTTTCCATCAGTGCTAAAACTAATCAAATCGCTAAGTGGGGCCTACTTTAACCGTCTTTTATATTAAACAATGGTTTGGTGCACCGTTCAATCATTTATCAATGACACCTTATTTAATTCTATAATCTAAACAAACTACAACAGCCATGTGATAGGCCACCAAATAAAACTACTGCAATTTTAAACGAACACAATAACACTTCCCAAAAAACCTTACTTGAATTTTTCCCTTGACTATCATCTATCCTTGAAAGATTTGATATTGTTAAAGGTTAGTATAGGTTTACTGCTGTAGAAAACAATGTTAGAATACGGTTTGAAACTCATAAAGGTGATTCAAATCCACAGTCATGCTTTCAAGGAGTGCTTTTCAAATTAGGAATTTAAACCCACTGCAAATATCCTTTTTTATGTCACAGGTCTTCCCATTAAGGAAGCTAAAGTTGATTTCAAATCAATAATAAACTCAACAATGCTAAACCCACCGGGGTAAGTAGCACGGTGAAGGAGGCAAAAACATAAGAGAAATTGAATTGAAGCAAACATTGAATGTAAAAGGCCTGTAATTGCAAATGTCTTGTAACTTGCTCAAGGGAGCCATATTAACGCCATCGAATGCGTTTAACAGCCTTAATAAACCTAGCTGAATGCAAGAATAAGCCACGTTTTCAGAAGGGCATTGCCTTCTCCCTTAAGATCGATACATAGATTTCTACAGAAAGCCAAGAACGAATAATCAAAATACAGAAGCGGTAAGCACATTGCATTATGCACTATATAAGGACGACGATAAAATAAAAATAAAAAATAAAGCAACACTTTGTCATACTTATGCAATCCTCACTTCCATTACGTATAGTTCAGTTTTCGGTTTCACAGGTATTATGTAGTCAATCTACGCAAGTTGAGAGCACACGGTCTGGCTATTTCAAGTCTTAAATTCAGTAGGCCTATCTAGCTGTGAACGCTACAGAGCAATTTAATTTTGACCCTTTTCATAGAAGAATTATCACGTAACGTCAGATATGGTGAATTATGATGTGAAAATGCATTTCCCGTTTTTTGAATTACTAAATCTAATGCAACATTTAAACGCTCCAGCGAACAAGAAGATTGGATGGTTTATTTTTCATAGACAGGCTAAGGCCTGCCCTAGATGCATCAAAAAGTATTCATTTCGTTTTATCAAAAAACTATATTTATCTCAGTGGATGAGGAAAAATTCATCACTATATATTTCACATTATTTTGTGTATGAGAAAGCTCGAATTAGTGCACTGATTTATTATACCTACGTGTATCAACTTTCGTGTTTGAAGAATTAAGTTTCTGGAAAAAGTTTTTAATGGAAATGTTGACATCGAACTAGTTTCTCTATTCAACTTATTCCCTATAGGATGGTAAAGACTCACGTCAAAACTGTAACTGGCTTAATACCATGGCAACGTTTCAAAATTAGTACTGGGCAACTAACCTACAAACAAGTATTGTCTTGATGCATTGCTGTTGTTGACAGCTCTATATCTAGAACTGTCAAAATAGCAATAAATCGAATGGCAATTAAAATGAGGCTTTTTCCTCAAGGGTCACAACTTCGTTATCTTATACAAGTGTTAACCGTGAACATTTCACCAAATCCAGTTAGACTTCGAAATACAATATTATATATTGTACGTTTGTCTCAGAAAAAAAAAAAAAAAGGTAGCAAAAGTTTGTGCAAAAGGCAAAATAACAAAACTTGAAATTATCCCACACATCCATAAAAAATATACAATATGGTGTTGGATAAAAAATGTATAGCAGTTTTTTTCAATAGTTATAGTGGATAAATTCGCTTATAACCTCCCTGTCTATAACTTAATTAAGAATTAATCCCCAGGGAACTCGAAAGGCGCTTAAAAACAAGCAGTTTTTCAAATTAACGATATATGAAAACCATGCATGCATTAATACGATTTTGCAAAACAAGAGAAGGCGTTTGGAAGATATGACAAACGCTTATACATTTTGAATAGCTCCATGAATAAATGCAACACGTACAGGCCATACGTATAGATATGAGGCTTTATCGTAATATTCTTGATGCAGGTTTTCGACATTGTTAAGGATTAGACTGGGGGAAATATATGTTTATGCTTCCCTTTATGGCCTATTTTTGTTTTCCATAGGTGTATAGACGAAATTGCTCGCCATTATAATAATAAAAAGATGCCATTTTTTGGGCCTACCCTAGATGGAAAGACTTAGTCAGGAACATAAAACCACTCCGCTGGAAGAAGCGTTCATTTAGTTGCCAAGACCATGCAAATGAGATTCCTGAAGACAATCAATAATAAAAAGCAATCGTCATATAAACCACAGCATATGAATTCTGAGAGCGTGGTAAAATGATGCTCATTTTTTTTTGTTCTTGCACGTCCCACACTTAGTAGAAATAAGCTAGAAGAAAGGACAAGTAAAGGGGGTGGGGTCTGCACGCTATATGCAAAGGCTCAAATTACATATTTTGCTATATTCAAGAACCGAAAATGCGCTTCAAGAAATGCCTAATGAAAAACGAAACAATCTTCCATCAACAGCCAGTCAACGAGCTAGGGATGAAAATAAAACGCGGGGGAGTATGATTAGTTGGCTTGAATAATCGTAAAACTATCGTAAAATGTTGCATAAGCCAGACTTCAAACAAAGGCTTGGTGTTTTTATTGAAAATATAGAAACATTAAATTAGATAATTGTCAATGCAGCAAAACTTCAAAAGCATCCTACGAAAATTATAGGCCCACGAAAATAATATGAAACGATTGCAATATAACGCTTCATTGATCACCGCATTGGCTCATAACAGAATACGAAATAAGCTATATATAGCTATAAAATGGAAATGTAGGGAGAAAGAAAAAAAAATGAATGTGCCTTGATGAGCAAAATAAAATCACGGAAGAGGCGTATGCGAGTAAGGCGCCAAAGTCACGCAAACATTCCAATAAACCTACATATTTGATGAACGTACACGTATTTGCAATATCTTATTAGATTCGCCACACTATTTTCACTTGAATTCTCAACGTCTTAGGTCTTCTTTACTGCCAAGTTAGGAGAATGACTAGCCTCGCCAATCCATAAGTTCTTGAGGCTTCTTACTTGCCACAAGGCCCGTTGCCTTTCCGCAATTACCATTCGAATTTTTTCGTCTTTGGTTCAGTAATGTTCCATGCCCCATAGTTAGATTTTTTATATTGTGGAAAAAATGTGTAATTCGCATAGATGAATGTGATTGTAAGCCTTGGCAGGCAATGGAAAAGTGGAAAAAAAATCAATATAAAGTTTTCCAAATGGAATTTTAAAATATGTCTATGAAGAAAATTGCTTTTAGTTTCCAAATGTTTAACTCGGTGGTTAAATTAACCTGCCCTCGTCCTATTTATAATTCATCCTAAGGTTATTGATGAAAATTCATTAAGAAATTTTTTTCAAAAAACTGTTCCAAGCAAGTCACTAACACTTATGAATACAGTGGAGTCTCACTTACACGAATATGAGGGGGAACAGAAAATTCTTCATATAAGTGAATACAATGTGCATGTACATGTACTAGCAAGTTTCGTGGTTACTGTATTTTAATAAATAGAGAATAATTCTTTCTAAAAAATGTAATTTAATAGTTTTGTCAATGTATATGTAAAAAGAAGAACAGAAACAAAAAACAAGATGTATTTGATGTAATCACAAACAATAAGTTACATGTAACTTAAGTTACATCTTCAGAAATGTGCCTATTTCGTCTTAAAAACTGTAATTTTAGCTTGCTTGTTTTTCCTGCAAGCTACATATTATATAAGACCTGTTCACAGTCAATAATAAC
>JAQGBW010003704.1:0-15564 GCA_034698625.1 Julus scanicus | reverse complement strand
AATAGAAGTCAATACAGGAACCATAGAAAACAATTAAAATCAATAAAGTGTCCAAATAACAATAGAAATCTCTATTGTTTTTTTCACCAGGGTGGGTGAAGATTAGAGAAGATTTTTGATAGTTTCAACTCGATGGATTTTTTTTTTTAAAGAAATTGCTTTGCCAAAATGTGAACTGCCTGAAATTTAAAAAGGTTTCCAAAGACTTCCGGGTGTTTTTTAAGTAGTTGGGTATTGCAGTGGGCTGTAATTTGGGAGTATTTCTGAAGAAATCTAGGGGTCCTCCTCTTCCACTTATCAGTTGGTCGTGCCTGCTTCATGGGCCCCTTATGCAGCCGATCGTACTG
Source organism: Julus scanicus (assembly GCA_034698625.1). NCBI lineage: Eukaryota > Metazoa > Arthropoda > Diplopoda > Julida > Julidae > Julus > Julus scanicus. Next base: position 15,217 of record JAQGBW010003704.1, on the reverse strand, counting down.
TTCTTTAACATATATTCTTTGGTTTTTTTTTCTTTCTTCTCTCCCTAGTATCCGAGCGTGCATCACCAAAGTCCGAGCTGGACGTGTGCCTATCAGGGCTTGTGTCACGCCACCAAACTAGTCTCGATTCTACGACGGTCACTCGGTATATCCACGTGCGCCACACCGGATCCCCCGTTCGCATTTTCCGCGAGACCACCGTCTAAGTACCCCGGGTCCAGATCCTCCTCGTTCACGTGTACATTCATAATTTATATCCCCCTTTCGCTGATTCGTTGTAAGATATCCTTCAATAGTATTGTTATATATTATTATATATATATATATATATATATTGTTTTCATTTTACATATTTTAAATGCGAGGCGATGCCATCACTTAGTGACTTTGGAAATAGTGCATCGGGTTGATGTCACGCCAGGATCTAGTCAACCCAAACCACCCCTGAACCGCCATCTTGCCACCACTGAACACTGCATACAAACCTGAGTCTGAGATTGAACTCTTGCTGGTCATCATCGGCTTGTTTGGCTCAAATCGTAGCGTATTTTGAAAATTAATATCATCCTTCAAACTTGCAGAAATGTAGACTTTGGTAAGCTTGTCATCAATCAGAGGGGGGGAAAATGTAGTTAAAACAATGATAGAGACACGACAACTAAGCTTGGGACCGATCCGTGACTCGAGCACCATGGTGTTACAAGTTTTGCTACCGATAAGATCCACCTTATGAATGAGATCGAGATCAGTCTCAAGGGCCATTGAGACAGTGTTTATCATCAACCAAAGGATAACATAAGTTGAAAAGTTGCAACTTTGATGAGCTACTGACGAGTACGAGTCCCTATGCTTGAGATCCATTTTAGACTTAGGTGTGGTTGTAGTGCTCTGTGGTTTAGAAATTCTTTTTTTGAACACTTCAGTATTTGTGTAATTTTGTTTTCTCAAAACCCAGGTTAAATTTTCCACGATTCCATCCCTCAAGAATCTCTTCCTTGCAACATGTGTGAGAATGACTGACTTTCACGCTTTAGAGGCCAAAATTCACATATTTTTAATAAATTTCCAAACTTAAATAGTTGATATACAGAGTAATAATTGGGAGTTCTGTACTTGGTGTCCATAATGGCATTACCAAAATGCTAACTTTCATTTTCATACTGATCATGCGAGAGGCTATTATTTTTCACTTTAAAATGCGTTTTGGGTGAATTTATTAAGTTATTAACCAATAGAGGATTTTATTCTTTTACATTAGAGATGTCTATGAAAATTGTTTCAAAGTTGGAAATTGTAGAAATGAACTACTTTTATTTTAATATATGATAGCTCAGCAGTATATTAATGAGTTTGTTTTCTTTATGGATTTATTATGGATTTTTACAAAATTGCTATGTGAATTAGTGCCAATTTGTAAAATTTTATTATTTACTTCTTATCGCCAATGATATTTTGAAAATAAGTGGTTTTTTTTAATTGCATAAACAAACTAGCAATGCGTTTAATTTCAAGATTCATTCATATTTAAAATAAAATATTGCGCTAAAACATTTTATTTAAGTTTTTGAAAAAAATATTTTGATTAATATAATATTGGCTTTTCATCTACACGAAGCATGAAATAGCTTAGATCTTTGACACCAGTTTGTTTGAGGGGCGGTCAAAATGTGTTGCATATTCGTTTATTATTCGGAAACTAGTTGCCGTACAAAAAACTTAAAATCGCCATTTTAATAAGCAGGAAATTGGCTATTTTTCAATTTAAGACCCAGGTTTGTTGACACATTTATCCCAACGTTTAATGAGTTTGTTCTCTCTTGAAAGCGTTTACACGCGGCGCCATTTTGTTTTTAATAGTTTGTTCGAAATTCTTCATGAATTGTGGCGCCATGTAGTGACCTAAAACGCACAAATTTGGCTCTTTAAAATGGCTATTTCAGTTTTTTTTACTACATCTGGTTTTCAAATCATAAACGAATATGCAAGACTTTTTGACCGGGGAAGAATTTTGAAAAAATTGTTTTAAAAACACCTGTATATGTTAGATTTCCTTTGCCAAAAACAGTGATTTGTGATGAATTTGGACACTCTGTACACGATTAAATCTAGATAACACACAGAACGACGCTTAGATGAACATTACGGGGAAAGTTATTGATTTTTGCATGTTTACGGCTATAATTAAAACGGATTCGCAGTGGCACGTGGCCTCCTGGGCATTAATTGTCAACTTGGATGTGGATTTATCTCGCCATAAATTATTCTTTTAGTGAGTGAATTAACCCTCGTCAAGTTGTTCCTCATGGCATTGAAACGTGTGAAGTTGACATTTTCACTGTGGTCATAATGCAATTAGCCACAGTTGTGGTAAGCACTTCGAAAGACACTTGCTTTGGATATATTTGTAGTATTTTCCCCTTTCAGAATATTCTGAAAATGTTTGCAGTTTTTATAAACGTTTTCAGAATATTCTATAATATAATAATGTGTAGCCTATACAATTTTCAGGATAATGGAATTTATCCAATACGTTCTTATAAACAATATGCATGACTCAATACCCGAATTAAAATAATATTAATGTATACATTTTATTTTGTTTTTACTCATATGGTACTGATTTGGTCTAATTATCCGGAATGTTCTAATTCAAAACCGAACTCCCGTATTTCATCAATTCTAAAATGCACATTTTCACCATCTCTAAAAATGAGGTGAGAAGTCTGTTTACTTAAATCAAAACTTTTTTCTGTTGGTACTTGGTGGTCCTGGAATTAATGTGCGTCTTACAATCGATTGATGAAATACGGTGAATATGTTAATTACAGTTTAACGTCGGTGTTTGAATAAAACTATAAAATTTTCCAAATTATTTTCAAATAACTCAAAATGGTATACATAATTTTTTACTCATAAAACTATGCATGCTTACTGTAAAGTAATCAATTGGGACTCTGTTAAGTTTTTTAACTTAACAGCATTAGATTCCGGTTTATCGGGTCACACTTTGACTTGACCAGTTTGACTCGATTAAGCGGCTTTCCCAATTCTGTGAAGTTTTATAATGCAATTGATTCAGTTTTCTTGTATAAATTTGTCCAAAATAAAAGGCTTCCACATCATGCTAATATTTTAAAAGTATTTTAATAAATTTCAAAGCTTTTCCATTGTTAGTATTTAAATTGTGTCCATCTTGATCGTATGATACGATTTTCATGCAATTTTTCATTTATCAATCTGATGATATTTTTCTAAAATCGTGCAAATCCTGATTTTGGCGTGTTTTCAATTTTATTTTCATAAAAATAAACTGGAAATGTTAAACTTTTTAAGAAAAAATATCAATGATTTTTCGAACGAAATTTACATCAGGTTTGATCTGAAACTGTAAACGCTACTAGTAATTCAGTCAAATTAGGTTTCCCCTAAGCGTCATAAGCGTTTTTATAAAGCAAAGAATGAACATGTGTTTCAGGCACTTGTTTGTTGCATATGCAGTTTCATCCGCCTCATAACTTTGTGTTCTTGGAATATTAATGGCCGATTATTTGTAGTATATTGTGTAGTGGCCTTGGTTGTGCTTACTAAATTTGTGCGCATTACTAGGCGTTGTTTGGCCAGTTGTGTATAAGTAATGTGATGTTACAAGTCACAAATCTAAATGTATTTTTCTTATGTTGCAAAATTTCACTAGGAGTGTGGTTGTCTGATGCTGAAATATGCTGATAAGAACAATATAGTAGAATCTTCGGAGCAAATGTATTAACAAAAGAACAAATTGTAAAATAAGGAGAGAAAAATGATCTTCAAATTTCAGTTTTGAATTATCTCGAAATTGGATTATTAACCGAAGTTTGTTTGTTTTGTTCTAAAAACGCAATCCTGGTAATTTTTTGAGACCAATATGGAAAACTTAATTTTCACAATATGCCCTTTTTCTTAAAAAAAGTTTAGTATTCCTCCAAGTTTTTGCCAGTTGTTCTTTTAGTTATTTGCTTACCAGCAAATGCGGCATACGAATCTCGTCCATCATGCCCTGTTTACACTCCCAGTGCCATCTAGTGAACATTTTAGACAACATGTAAGGAACGATACTTGCCAGGGATCTGTAAAAGTGCGTTTATCATTCATCTGCTAATTAATTTCATCTTTTTTAACGGAATTCAACCGCTAATATCCATTTGTGTATAGACTGTAGCCCATTTTTCTTTCCACATTCCAGTTTTGTTATTCGAACGCTCATTTTAGTGCGCTGAACTGGGATTTTCACCATGACTTTTAGGGATTGTACACGTAATTCACAGTTTGTATGACGAATTTTTTTTTAAAAAAACTTGTTTGTCGAATGTTTTGAGTTTCATCAGACTTAACTTAATTTCAAACTTTTAGGAGTTTTTTCAAAGATAGTTCCCCAAATTTTGGATTAACGAGGGCTAAATAAAATGTAAACGTTTTTTTGTTGAAAAAGTCGTGATGTATTTAGGCAAGATCGTTATTTTAGTTCAGCATGCTTCCGTCATGTGCAGTTTTCAGTGTTTTTCAAATTTTTTCATATATTTAAGCTCTCATGTTGTTTGGTGTCGATTCCGATGGTGGATGATATATCATTGATGTCATTTTGATGATAACATTTCTTGTATCCTTTTGCTCGAGTAAATGGATTTTTGATGTCCATTGCGTGTGTCTCTGTTTATTTGAGCATTGATTCAAGATTCTTCAGTGGATCCATGAAGCGATCGATACATCAATGGATGTCAAAGGTCAGACTATCTCAAATTTAGCCATGGGTTTACCGAGTGAATAACGCTTAATGCAATTTCAGCCTTTTTTATTTTTATTTTTATTTTGCAGATTATGGGTGTTTGATGGCAAACTTTCATCTACCACAACTGAAAAACTGAAAATGTGAGAATCGTTTCATCATCGTCATTTTCACATCAAGAATTTTTTCTTGGTCATTTTCAAAATTGCTGACTTTACAGCCTTTCAAAAAGATTGGCGTTAGCAGATTCATGAATCGATTTCTTTGATATTGACACAATGAAACTCCGAGGATCCGTTGACTTGATTGATTGACGAAGTTTCCACTAGTATAAATAACCAAAGTACCACACATATTATTTAATGTGTTTGCATTTCAGAAATTTGTATATACATTAATTTTAAGTAATTGAAATTTTAACCTTATTTCTGTTTTTAAAATGCTTTTTTAAAAATTTTTATGCAGTAAAATTACGATTTTTCTGTTTCTAAAATTCAATTTTTCTTAGGTAAAAGTACAAAAACTTTTGCAGAAAAAGTGTAATATATTGTCAAATGGTCCATTTCCAGATTCTGGATCCCCCACCTCCCAAATGTGATGACATTTACGACCATTAAGCAAGATTTAATAAAATTGATAAATAGACATCCTTAAGTATAAAATTTTTATTGTTGTCGAAGTTTCCAACACAAGTTTATCCATGTTTTGTTATATCTCGTTACAGGACAGATGCAAAAATACTGTTTACTTAAATCTAGTGCATATTTACAGTGTTACGACGGAGTTTTAAGGTGAATCACAACCCTATCACTTTCAATGGGTGAAATTTTAAAACATAATCTCAGCCAAACAAAAAGAGATTAAATCAAAATAAAAATTGTTTAAAATAACTTGATAAATCAGCAATTGTATCGCTTTTTCGTTTTTCACTTTATTTTTATTTAATCTCTTTTTGTTTGGCTGTGATTGTGTTTTAAAATTTCACCCATTGAAAGTGATAGGGTTGTGATCCAGCTCAAGGGCAGTACAAAAATCGACATTGGAGAGGTATTAAAATAAACTAAGTCATTTGTATAAAAATCTTTCAGGGAATTTCGAAGGGAAATACAAAAATCGTCCCTTCACCAAAATTGAAAGAAATTGGGAGATAAAAGACAAAGAATGTGAAAATACAAAACTCTAATTAAGCTATGGGTTGGAAAACACTGCGATAAACATAGCTGGTGGGCGCTGGTTAGGAATGTTTAACAAAGTTGCAAAACTGTCACTTCGATCTTACAGAAAAAAGCAGTAAAGAAACTGATTTTCTGAAGAAATCACGATGGCAGTACATGCTGATGGAAATGTCAAAAAGGCAATGTGCAGAAGGTATAGTCTATATACATGGACATGATAAAGAAATGGGAAAACAGAAATTGCTAAAAAGATATTTTTGAATTTAGCATTTTTGCATTAAAGTGTGGAAGCTGAGAAATTTCAATATCCCAACAATTTAAGCATTTTATTTTAGTAACTGCTTCTGTAAATTTTATCTTGGCTATTTTCTCATAAATTTAAAACAACAAAAAGAATCGTGGACCCGCAAATTCATTACTGGCATTTCAAGAACGTTGGATGTACAAAGTTTGTAATACAGGATGAAACATTTTATGAAGTTGGTCGATTTGTTGGCCATTTTTAAGAGACCATGAAACATTGTTTATTAATCTTTGCAGAAAAAAGGTGATTCCAGATTCCCTCGTGGAATCTGGCATAAACAAGATAAAAAAAATCAACGCGGAGGGAAGTGTGACCATATATAGCTATTATGCTAAATTCAAATCTCATAAAAGGTATAAAATCATCACAATCTGTTTGTACGAGTATGCATTACCTTTCAGAAATATGTCACGTGCAACTTCATGCCCCTGCCCTATTCTGAACGTTTGTGATCCCCAATGTTTCAACGGCAATCCATGTTTTCACACCTGATGATAAGACTTCAGAAACTGATGCAGGTTAAACCGAAAAAAATTTTTCAACAAAATGCCAGAAGTTTTACCAAAACAACGAACTCAATTCCATGCTTTTATGCGCTAACAAGAGGTCGTTGCATCTGGTTGGTGCAACCACTCAATTTTCTTAAAATGTTTGTAAAATTTATCAAATTTTAGATTTATCTGTTGAACACCAATTAATTAGCTGCCAGTTGAAGAACATTTGGACATAAACTAATTTAGAGCAATGCAAATGTAACTAAATTTGAACAATTTAGTTGTATATAATTTTTAGTTTCTTAACTCAGAATTGGAGAATTTGACTTTTCAATGGTGTTTTTAATTTTTTTTTTTTTTTGAAACTATTTGAATCTTGTTGAATTTTTAAACTTCCTTCACAAAAATGGTAATTTTGCACCTTATTTTAGAGAACAGGATCACCAAACATCAGTTTCGTGAAAACATGGACTCGAGCGATGATGAGATGAAGATGATGATGGGTTTGTATTTAAAAAACGTTTTTTTTAAGCCTGAACGGGATTTTGGGGATTCTTTTTCGACATTTCTGAAGTGCACTTCTCCTTATTTAAAAATGGTCCTCATTGGCGCAGGGTCAGGTAGGCGGCCAGCGATGCCATGACAGTAGCAAGGACGAAGGACAGCGTGGTGTGAGCACTGCTAGCTCCGTTGCGGATGAATCCAGCTCGACCCTGGACACGGATTCTCCAACCGTAGTTCTTGTGGCTGTAACTCTGTAAAAGATTTGAGGAAAAGCGGGTTAGTCTCTCCATAAAAATGCTAAATACGCTTCCTTATGGGCGGATGACCAACCTGGTAATAGACCACATCGGGCGTGCCATCGTCTGGAATCCAAACAAGACGTGCTGGGATACCGTCATTGCATGTCAACTCCAAGGTCCTCTTGAACTCGTCGAACGAATTGAAGTTCTGAGCACCATCGAAGGTCTGGGAGCGCCACTCACAGTAACGACCAGCTGAAAAAGTGGAAGAGGAAATTAGAGATTCTGACCCCCTGCATGGTTCTGTAAAGTTAAGGGAGGTATGGGCTTGATGAAGAATTCTTACCTGATGTTGGTCTCACCACTCCACGGTAATCGGTGCTCACTCCAGCAAAGATTTTCTCTCTCTGTAAAGAGAAAAAATTAGGTAAGTCTGGAACATTTCTGCACAAGTCTGCACATTTTTTTCAGCTGGGGCCATCAATCAGTTGGGACCAGCACATTTTATGCTTTTAGACAGGTTTCCCTGGTGAAAAAAATAATAGAAACCAATACAGATTTCTATTGTTATTTGGCAACTTTAATGATTTTAATTGCTTTCTATGGTTCCTGTATTGACTTCTATGGTTTAGCTGTATTGACTGAACAATAGAAAACCATAAAAAACAATTTAAACAAATAAAACCAATAGAAAACAATGGGCCAAATAACAATAGAAATCTCTATTGTTGTTTTCACCAGGCACTGTACTAGGATAATAGTGCTACCTACCGAATTTTACGGACTATAAGACGCACTTTTTTCTTCAAAAAATTGCCTCGATCCAAATTTCAGGTGCGTCTTATACTACTTGTTTTTTATTAAAAAAATTGCTTAAAAATTAAGATGCGTCTTATAGTCTGTAAAATACGTTATTTGAATTTTAACATGGAATATTCTGGAAGATTTTATTTAGTTTAGTAAGGGGAACTTAAGAATGTTCTGAATTTAATGTTTTGGGCCATCCATAAATGATATGCATCCCAAATTGAACTGAAATTTGAAAAAAATTCTTATACAGATGTCCTGAATTTTCTAGAACATCAGGAATATTGAATAGCCATCTTTCCCGGAAGGCCTTTGTCGATGGTCCCTTTGGAAAGTTTTGTTTATGTGCACAATGAGAGAAAGGGTGTCCATGAAGTAAAGTTGCTTACGGTTCGTTCTTCTGCTTGAAGTTCTCCGTAGCCTCCGACTTCGCTGCTCGTGATGTAAAAAGGGTTGTATTTGGCCTGGTTGGTCGGATCATCACCGCCCTCGATGTTGAAGGTATATGTCTGACCTCGAGTGACGATAATTTCTGGAATGAGCCTTTCATTGCACCACCAAGCTTGACCCCATGACTGTTTTCCTGTTGGCCAAAACAAGAACAGAGTGCTTAGTTTGAATCTCATGTTTTTCGAAAAATGGTATGTTACTACAATTCTTACCAGTGATGGCAGCATAGCCTTTTTCTCCGCCAGCTGGCCCAATCTGACATTTGATTTCCGTTTCTCTCTCGATAGGCTGGATAAACCATCCGGATCCAAATCCTCCAGTCTGACCACCATAACCAGAACCTCCAGGTCCATAAGGTGTGTAAGTGCCTGAACCGCCTCCATAAGATCCGCCGGTACCCGATCCGCTTCCATAGGATCCGCCACCACTGCCGTATGTGCCGCTGCTGCCGTAACCTGATCCACCTCCGGTGCCTCCGTATTGGCCGCCGTACTGTCCGCCTCCTCCTGACTGACCACCATATTGGCCACCTCCGTACTGACCACCTTGACCACCACTGATCTGGCTAGCCAGACTCACACGGCAGTTTCGGACTCCCTCTCGGCTGAAGTCGATTTTCTGGTTTTCTGGAAGATTGTCAACAAGAACATGTGACATGGTAAGCAACTGTAGTAAAATATTAACCAATCACCATGCGCCAAATTTAGGACATTTTTAAGCCCTAACTTGTAAAAACATGAATTTTAAGTTCTTTACCTCGTGTCGATTGTGTGTGTTTATCAATTTCACCATTGACCACTGGACCCACTGCAGCGATGACGTAGGTTTCACCAAAGGCCAAATAAGGCTTATCATATCGGTCAGCTAAAACGATAGTTTTTTTAGATAATGAAACAGTTCATGTTCAATACAGAGTTGAAACTGGGTCAAAAACTCGTAAAAAAAATCTCGGGACAAAACCTCGAACCAAAAAACATCGAAAATTAAAATCTTGAAAGAATAAAAATCTGGAAAACCAAAATATCGAAAAATCAAAAAGGGACAATCGGCAATCTTTTTTTGGTCTTTTTGTGGGCGAAATACCAGCTTCATCTTGGGTAAGACGAATTTCGACTAAAGATTTCTCGCTTTTAATCCTATCGCTAACCTAACCTAATTTACTGATATATTGTCGAGATTTTCCTTTTCGAGATTTTTTTCACTTGAGATTTTGCCTCTCGAGATTATTTTTAAGTTATTTTATATTCGAGATTTTGATCTAACACGGGCCAGTTATTCAACTCACATGTACTCAGGGGTCGTTCATAGGTGGCAACAGTAACGCCATTTTGTCTCAAGGCCGAAACTGTCCTGATGTCCTCTTGTCCACCGAGGGTGATATCCGGACATGATCCTGTTCTGCCGTCACACTGAAATTGCGGGGAAAAATCGTGTTAACGATAAATTGGGATTTCTAATTTTATATGAAAAGTTTAGACAGTGGACTTACTCTGGCTTGAGAATCGAGGTAGTAATCCTTAAGTATTGTACGGAAGCCATCTTGGTATGCCACTACAACATCACCGCCTATCATTTGAGAGCCTACAGGCGAGCCGCTGATGCCGAAAGCCATGTATTCGTTGTCGTCTTTAAAAACATCGAAAATTAGTTTAGCAGGAAAAAAACCGCTTGAAAAGGCTAACTTTGAGCAAGTGGTTACTCACTTAATTGGCCAGCCAAACGCAGGAGGATATTTTGACCCATCAACTTCCAGCTGACTTGCACTTTGCCATTGAAGAACTCCTCGCAAGTAGTGAAATTGTCGATTCCGGCGCCCTGCGGGGAAACATCATAAATTAATCAAGTGTTTAAAACAGAAATTTCTGGAACATGTTTCCAATCGCAAGAATTTTTGGTGTTTTTACTGAGAAATTGTATATTTGGTAACAGTACAAGATTGAATCATTCGAAAAAACTGTTCCTACGTGATTTGAAATTTTGAGAACTTGTGAAAAAAAAAGTTTCATCAAATGATATACCAGGACTTAATGTCGGACTGGTAACTGCTGACAGTCCCTTGAAGACAGGATTTGAAATTGCTGCAGTGAATACTTACGTATGGAGTTTGGTAGCTTCCTTGACCGCCATAGCCGCCTTGTCCTTGCTGTCCGGGATACTGGCTTCCACTTCCATATGGTGGCTGCTGTCCAGGGTATTGACTTCCAGGGTACTGGCTGCCTCCACTGCCACCGTACTGTCCACCGGTGCCTGAGCTACCATACTGGCCACCAGTGCCAGTTCCACTGCCGCCATACTGTCCACCACTGCCATACTGTCCACCAGTGCCAGTTCCACTGCCGCCATACTGTCCACCACTGCCATACTGTCCACCAGTGCCAGTTCCACTGCCGCCATACTGTCCACCGCTGCCATACTGTCCGCCACTACCGCTGGTTCCGTACTGACCACCAGAACCTCCGTACTGTCCTCCTTGACCGCTGCCGTACTGACCTCCCTGCTGCCCTGGTTGCTGGCCTGGGTACTGAGTGCCATACTGACTGCCGCTGGTGAAACCACCAATGCCACCCTGGTTCGTGCCATGGATTTGTGGCGGTACGCTCAAATTGGGAGGGATGATGACGGAGCCAAGGTTCTCGTTGGAAATAAAGTTCCATACAGCAATCCAGTCAATGTCCTTGATGTTCAACTCATTGGGAAGCACAATCCGGACATCCTCGCTGTTGTATGCTCGCAAATTCTGTACCATTCCACGTTCATCGGGAATCTTGGTTCCTTGCGAGGAAGGATTGCCGGTGCCAACCACGAAGTAGGTTTCTGGAAGAGGAAATATCATTGACACGATTAAGTACAGTTATGCAATATTTTTCATTGGTTGAAATCTAAAGACTACTTTGAAATAATCGGTTTTAATATTCCAAAGCACTCTTGTTGGTGAATTTGGATTTTTGGAATTGCAATGTTTTATACAGCAGTTAACTAAATTTTGCAACAAATTCTTTCTGACTTACCCTGAAGACTTCCATCATAATTAAACTGTGGAATCAAGATAGTTTTGGAGTCGATGATGGTGACATCTGAAGATCGCACTCCTCCTCTGCCGGATCCGCCTCCCAAACGGGTGAGTGGACGTGGTTGGGGTGCTTGGAAGTTGGGTGGAATCATAATGTCACCCAAATTTGCCTGCAGAAAGAAAATTAACAAACTTTATAATTCACTGATAAAAATGGCTTCAGTTTATCATCACGGGCGCACAATCCAAATAAATTAGATTTTGAGGTAGTTTATGAAACCAGTTCATAGTTGATATTTCTTGTGATAATGACGTGTTAAATATTACTCTTACCGATTGTTTTCTAGACCACACTGACAACCAACTGATGTCACGGATTTTCTTTCCAGGAGGCAGGCTAATGGTAATGTCCTTACCATCGTAGCGCTTGAGAGGATCCTCCCTACAAGACAAGAGAAGATGTCAGAACATTCGAATAGTGAAAATTTCAAAAGAACAAAAAATTGAAGAATGGTAAGATCTGAAATTTGAAATACTTTATGTATGTCTCATCGTTATTTTTTAAGTTTTCTTAGTTTTCATGTTTCTTCTATATTGTGTCTTTTCTCAAAAAATTGTAGAAAGCATTCTCAAAATTCAATGTTAGTGACTAATTCTACACAAATTCGCCTAGAATATGTTATTCGAGCATGTTCGGATATAGATTACTGAAGAGTGCAAAAATGAATAATTATTATTAATGGTATATCTGGTGTAATTTTTTTTAAAAAACGATTTGAAGAAAGTTGGTAAATTTTCTATACTTCCTGACACTGTACAATCAAGGATCAATACATATGTTTAGAAATCTACAAACTTTAACGTATGAATTTCGTATTGTTATTCTTTCAAAATGGTTTGATGAAAAGATCTTTGTTTGTTGTCATGACATGGCAGGTATGCAAAAGCAAGGTATGCAAGGGCATCATTTATTACCATCAGTTATCCTTTTTAAATGCATGTCATAATTATAGTTTCAAGTTCTTTGCTTATCCATGGATTATATTAGAAGTTTAGGTTCATTCAGGTTTAATTAAAAGCAATGTTTGATTGCAGTTACAAACTTGCTCTAATTAACAACTCGTAAAAGTTTGTTTTCGACAAAACTTATCAGCATAAATGCTGAAGAGAACTTTCTTATTATTTTAATAGTTCTCATAAACTGTATTTGTTATTCTGCTTTGGAATTAGTAGAGATAATTCCAAGATGTAAACAAAGCTTAAAAAAGCAGTTTATGAGTTCCAACATCTTAGAACCTTTAAGCAAGTTCGTTATTTTTGCTTTTGGCATCTAATCATCATATAATTCATACCATCCTATGCCGAAAATTTCGCTATGAACTTGTGCCACACCCTGTAATGCTTTTGGCGAGTGTTGACCCAAGGTAATTTTTTGAATACAAAAGCCTCGATGTGGGTGCAGGTTTAAAAGCGTGTGAACAAAAAATTTTCCGAATACAAATGCACATTCTTACATTATGAGTCATTTGGACAAGAGAATTCTGAATAAGATCTAGAGGCCAATTGCTAATTACTGAAAGGAGTAACATAAAATTGTATCCTGTTGCTTCTATCATGAATTAATTAAACCGTGTGATATCCAGTCAACTGTACAATTCATTCAGTATTTTTTTTTACACTCTACAATTTACAAAAAGTTTGGAGAAATTAAAAAAAAACTAGACAGGTTTCCCCTAACAATTAAATTTGTAACTTCTCAGAGTTTACCAGGTTTTAAAAACTATTTTCCCTGAATATTTTGACCATTGAAATTACAAAAATGGACATGCTATGCCAATGTAAAATACGCCATGTTTATTGCTTAATTTATTACAGTGTTCTTTTTTAAATTAGTGCACCATGCCACACTAATGTGCCACAAAGGTTCTCCAGGTCCAATGATCAGGTCTGTCGTTATTCAACACTTTTTTTAGTACACTAGCCACTGTATGTGAAATCAGATTTGAATTTCTCTGACTATTCTAGGTCTTGTCAATTTTTCTGACAATTCCAGGTTTTCCAGGCCTGGGTGAGCCCTATTAGAGGACAACCCTGGTAAAAAAACAATAAAGATTTCTATTGTTTTCTAATGTAATTTGGAACGTTGTTTTCTATTGGTATCAATAGAAAATTTCTATTGGTTTTATTGGTTTCAATCGTTTTCTATGGTTTTCTATATTGTTCAGTCAATACAGTTAAACCATAGAAGTCAATACATGAACCATAGAAAACAATTAAAATCATTAAGTGTCCAAATAACAATAGAAACCAATAGAAATCTCTATTGGTTTCTAATGTTTTTTTCACCAGGGAACTCAGTTATAAATGGTTGACAGCTGACTGAATAAATTAAGGGCACCCTCTTGAGGACGTCCTTTTTGAATGGCCCTTTACGAATTGGTTAAAATTGGCGGGAATAAACATTGTTTTAAATTTGGCCATGAGGTTGCGTAAAGTTATTGGGATTTGAAATTTTAGTAATCTAATAGGTCAATATCATTAATTAAACTAATCAAATTTTGGTCACAACGGGGCGCTTTTTGCATATGTTTACAACCCGATTGGACCATGAACTCGGTCATTAAGTAAATTTTAAGAAAAATTTGACGCAAAAAAAAACTTTGGCACTGAAACGTGACATAAAAGCCATACAAGGATAAAGAAATTAATTTCAGTTTCTAGTTTTTTACAGAATATTTAAATTCCGGTTTATGCGATTTCCAAGATGGCCGCCTCGTTTTAATGGAATCCAAAGCAAGAACACTTCGAGATTAGTGACCACAACACGGCCCTAAACACTGAAATCTCAGTCCTTTTGCCAGTTTGTAATGATTTCAACTTATGACTATCGGGTAAGTTCATCTTCCTTAACTTCAGCATAATATAGTTAGAAAAAAAGTTTATGGCAGTCAGGGAATTTGTGTTGCTAATGAAAATGATTAATTCCCCTTACACCCGTTTACGAATAATTTGTGAGGAGGGGTGGTGATTGTATGGGAATGTGACCCGAATAATACGGAAATTGAAGATGATCCCTCATTGTTTCACAGATTACCGTAAACGGGAACAGTTATAGGGGCCGTATAAGGTGCCATATTTTAAATTTGTTTTTTGGACGGCTATAGGGTGGTGTTGACGTAACCTAAATGCCAGGTTGTAGCTGCAGTAACCTTAAATTAGCAAACACTGAATCTCAAGTGTTTGTTAGAGGCAAGGTGCCAAAATGCACATCATTAATGCTACCAAACCATTACAAATTAACCACTTCGAATTATGTGTTGTTTGTGAAAAATGGTTTCTAGACGTACAAACCAGTCCATGAGCACTAATTTTGGCCTTTTCCTATTTTAAGGTGCCTTCACCGCACCAAAAGCAAAAGCAGAGTTTTCGAAAACATGTTGAAAAAGCATGTTTTTCAAAACTTGCTTTTAGT
>JAQGBW010003703.1:0-15568 GCA_034698625.1 Julus scanicus | reverse complement strand
AAACTTTTAGAAGGGTTTTATGTTTGAAGTTAAAACCTACTTTTTGGTGGTAAAAACACACTTTTCCTTCCCATATTATTGTTTTTCATCAGAAGGCCACCAATTTACACAAACAAGTGCAGGAACACAAGTGTAATATAGACACATAAGTGTCAAACTTTTTACACTTTAAAATTTTAAGTTATTGGCAATGTCCCATTCCTCCTGCCTCCCATTTCACCCCACTCTCCCCTATAGTCTTTATAGTTTAGTTAAACAGTTGCTCGTATAGTTTCAAACTTTCCACCTTTTTTCTAACACTTCTGCAAGCTTTAAGTCCCTTAAGAGTATAGGTCCAACCAATTAGAAGGCGCCATTTTAAAAAGCTGGCTAGCACATGTGCTACTGTCGTGGTTAACCTGTTACCTGCAGATATGTGCGAAATTTTAAGGTTTGTTTGAGTATACCTGATTCATGGACAGGATGATAATATTAATGTTTATTGAGATGCGAGTATATAGTGTTCTGTTAAATTTGACTATATGGATTCTATCCTTTATCACACCACATTTCAATGCTGATAACAGGTAACGAGTTGGAGTTTTTGAGAATATAAAGAATTTTCAGAAATGTAACAATTTAAAAACTAATAAGAAGAATGAATTCGTTTGAGAAATGTGGAATGAAACTGGCGAACCTAGGACAGGTTAATCATAATATACAAGTTTCACTTCAGATTCTCTCTGCTGTAGGTACATGTAAATTCTCCTCAAATCTCATGTGACCGTTATATGTTCATTCATATTTGGGATTGAGAGGCCATCGTGAGGTTTCGCAATTGAGGCGATATATTCGTTCCATCGCAAATTTGGGAAAGCAAAAAGCAGTGAGAAATAGGAGGTTTACGAGTTAGTCAGTGCCCGGTAATAGGTCGGAGCGCCACGCATGATAACAGAAATCCTTCCACGTTGGTCAGAATCCTGTTCTGGTTCCCATAACCTTTGTTTTTTCCCTAGCCATCTATCTATTAATTCGCGAAGAGGCCTATTTTTTAGCTGCCTTTTCCCCTCAACCTCCTTAAATTGATCGAGGAAATGGTCGTGTACCCATGCCACCGTCGGTCCCACCTACGGCGCTCTCGTCTCGCGCAAAAAAGGTCGCGAACCGCAGCGCCCCCCTGCGGTGCTCCAGGGTGTGCCCCCTTGTGTGGTATATGCTCGTGCAACCCTTTGGGTAGCGTGCACCCCCCTCGTTATAGCGCCACCCCCGCCGTGCGTGGGTCCACCGAAGCCCACCAGAGGTCACTGCTCCTCGCCGCCTTAATTGCGTGCCAGCCAGTGTTATCTGGTCCAGTGTGCGAAACATTCACGATTAAGCTCGTTTTACACGATACACCGTGCTAAAAATAATATGCCAAAATTAAGGATATGAAGAAAGCACTAGTGGTCCAAAAAATCTCAGTTGCAAACGTATTCTGATGAGTGATTTCATGATATGCAGTGAAAAATTGCTGTAATTGTACAAACTGGAATTGTTCCAAATTCTTAATTAAAATTCTCTAATTGTAAAATGATAATAATAATAAGGGCTAATTATAAAACCTGTGTTTGTCTAACAAAAAATAATAATTATATTTATTAAACTACAGTATATAAGGTTTGACGCCATAAAGATCGCAATTTTCGTGTTACCTCTTTTTTTGTAGGTAACATGCAGTTATGAAGCCACTGCCAACGTAATGGTTTCATAAAGCACTCATTATACGGCAAATAAGTTAATTGAAAATTAACATTTTCGCCAAAACAAATTTCGCTCCCACGACAGAAAAAGATGGCATAATGGAGTGATCTAAAAATTCATTAAACCAAGAATGCCGACAAAGTTACCTACAGCGCCATCACTAATCGATGATTAGAGAAACGGTAATTAGTGCTATATATAGTTTAAGGTAAAATACGAGTTAACGCAGATCGGAAAAGCTTAATTAAAGTTAAGGCGCAACATTTTAAAATATGCCAGTAATAACTTTTAACAAAAAAAGATGCTGTGATCCGCTTAATACGTTTTTATACGTGTAATCCATATAGTCCTACATTGAAATCCACAAGAGGCGCTACAAGTCACGAGACATATCAGTGAAAATATGTGTATAAAATCTAAATTTAACATGTGTGTGTGAGCCACATGTTTGATCCATATTAGCGTGAAAAGTCTCAGCATACATTGTTCCAAGGTGGAGATCAATGAAATTCAAGGTGCTGAGATAGTTTGCAGTACTCCATCAAACGTCCATGTTGACACCCAGCCCGGACTTGAGTCATCCTTTGGGTGGAGCTGGAGAGCCGTTATTAAACATCCCATTTAACACACACCCTGCACACGGTCAGTGTGTCTGAGTGCCTCCCTTTGGCAGGTGGGGATTTCATATGAGTCGTAAAACGAACCAACTTTATGTTGGTGAACGATATTTGAAACTATTTTCGTAGTTCGTGAAACGTACTCCGTGAACTTCCCCGTGCCAACGTTGTAAAATACACGTTCAAATAAACATAGTTTACCCCTTCATAGGAGTGGTGATGACACTCGTGTATAATGTCTAATACATGGCCATACTGTAGACATTCGTCTTGGCTATATGCACTGTACCATCCATGTATGTATGGTTACTATTACGTGTTAGATAAGGCTGTGAACTTCAGAGAAAATAATCAAGTATGCCTCGGCATACCATGTATAAAGGAAACATTTATTACGGATATACATTTTGTTAATATAGTGTTGGACAAGCACAATAAATCCATCTTGGATTAGACTCGAACAAGTTATCAACTGTCTCAGAAAATCCGTTGAAAGTCTTCATGAAAACACAATGTAGAGTAGCTCCATGTATTATAATATGATTTGTGTTAATCTTAAAATATTCTCAACGAATATTGTAATACCCTGCTGTAGTATATGGCTCAAGTTGTCACATATCCATACTTGAAATAACGATGCTTCAGGCCAACGTATAGACTGAAATGTTAGTTTTTTTTCTCCCAACCTATACGGATTTTTTTGGGTTTTTTTTGTGTTGTGGAAACTACTTGAGATAGAAATCAAAATACGAGAGGTGTTCCCTCAACACTCCAATATAGAATCGGGGCAAATTTGGTAAATCAACTTGAATCCAGCTTATCTTAGGAGAAGCTTGTCCGTTCCAGACGATATCCCCTCAGGTTCCCTCGTCTCCCCTCACTCGCCCCGGTCGTCCTCGTTGTTTCTCATCATTACGAAGAATGTGCAGTAGCTGCCGAAACTTAACGACCTTTTTTCCTCGACCGACAATAAAAAGTCTTTAACATTTACTCGAAAGTTAATAAAGCGAGTTAACAGGTGAGTGGTGGCGCTTTACATGACAGCTATGGCGCTCCTCGAGTGGACGTCTCTTGATTTAGAGTGGGCAAAAGCGCTTCTAGTGGCCACTCGAAACCATGTCTGGCCTTCGGGTACAACAGGTAAACACTCCGAGAAGCGTAACAAAAAAAAAACGTATACGCGGCTGAAATATGACGGGAGTATAAGGATAAACTTAAGTTACGATCCCAAAAAATTCGCTATTTTAAACGAGGTTTGTCATCCCAACCGACAAGCCGCCATCTATTTCCTAACCTGTTTTAGTGTTGACTAGCGCCCCCTCCTCATACATATCTTGATTAGAGTCGCCTATTTCCCATATGAGACACCGACTTCTGCCTCGGGCTCCGTAATAACGCTCATGTAGCCGACATGTTTCCATAAATTCCTCAAAGCATTAAAAAAGCAGCGTAACTCGTAAGCTAATAAAGAAGACTCGAGATGTTCTAGTGAATTAACTAAGCTGCCATTCTGCGAACAGCGCCCTCTATGTCATTTTCAGAAATCTGCATGGAATTTTCAGTACACTTCACTGGAATTGCACATCGTTGCATATTTGAGGTAGACTCGATACAAATTTGATTCATCGATCAGTATTTCTAAAAAAATCAACTGGAAAAGCATTGCTGAACACTAAGAATGGAGTATAAAATGCTTAAAAGGCAATACTAAATGCTCATACACCACCAGGGGGTGATGAACTGGTACAACTTTCACTTTAATTTCAAAATTACAGTTATATACGGAAGTTTGGCAATACTTTGCAACCAGAATCTTTGACCAATTCAGTCATGTATACTATATGCTCCGAATCACCTCATAAGTGGTTTAGTTTAATTTGTGTATACCCTTTCACGTGAAATCGCGCCTTTTATGAAATAATATGAGAAATTGTGTAAAAATAACATTTCGAGTCATAATTTATGGACTTGGTATGAAAACAGACAATTAAAAGGACATTTATTTTCATGATATGTTATGCCATTTCTTTTCTCAATTAAAATACTTTCTAACTTGTGAAAAAGAAAAAAAGATACGCTATTTTATTTATTCACTTAAAAATTTCTGTTTTAAAATCATAAGATTATATATATAATTTTTGTTCTTCAATTTTAAAACAATTGTGTATATGCACACTTCGACATTCTTATATTTGAGTACTTTTGAACATGTTTTAAAATAATAAAAATAAGATTAATTTTAAAACTGTTAAAAATCTTCATATTTTTACATTTGTTCCTTATTAAATGCTGAAAATGAACTTTATCAACCACTTTTAGTTTTCATTAAGAATGTTTTAATCAGAAAGAACGTATTTCAGCTTGTAATCGTCACATTTCAGATGTTTTGCTCGACTGGAAACAAGTTTGCGTCATGGCGAGTGGCAGTTCAATGAATAATTTTGTTATTTATTATAAAAATATAGGAAGTCATTAAGATAGATATATGGGGCCAAGTAATCAACGCATGCACTATATAAACCGTCTCGTAAATCGCGAAGGATAGTATGAGAAATGACATTACCCGATCTTAAGTAATACGTTATATCTGCCACATGAAAGGCAGATACAAATGCACGAAAAAAAAAATGAACAAAAATCAATATTATTTAGCATGCAAGCACGGCCTTTGCAGATTAACCCGTTTCTCAAACTTTTCTCATGTAAAATAGCCTAAGATTTTGCTCGGTCCTACATATATATAGCAAACTTGTTTTTTTTTCTTTTCGGTTTCTCGGTTGTAACATGCCATCGTGACTCATGACTTTATGAAATTTGCAACGCTGAAAACTAAGACTTTTTATCAACACTTGTTTTTTTCATCTTAGGACTACAGCGTAACTTTTTTGTGTGTGTGCTAAGTTCAAACATTGGGTCTTTGAACGCAAATACAGAAAAAATGAAATTCGACATGAATCTATTTGGAATTATCGAGCGTGAATTTTGGAGGCGTACTGTAAAAGTTAACTGTATGTAACCTATAGTGCATATAATAACAAAATCTATTTTTGGGAGACACATTCATTGATAAAGTGTGGGATTATCAAATGGGTATTGAATTCATCCGCCTCTTATATGATACCTGATCCTTTCAACATTCATCAATTACGATTCAATATGGTACAATCATAAAAAAAGTAGAAACTTTTGGTATATACGGTACAGTTTATTCAAATTTCATAAAAATGAAAACGAGAGGTATCATTGTGGCATTTTTTTTTTCAAAAATCTAATATTATTGGACACCATACGAGTTTTGCAACAGTATATCCTCTACTAATTAAATGATCCATTTCGTTAATTTACAAAAAACAAAAAAATTAATGAGGGGGATCTCAGTTGGTCATCGAGCATGAAAATTGGATTGAGAAATAAGAGAGGCAAGATTTTACGAAAAAGATAGGTGGATAACAAATGGGAGTGGGCGTGGCCTCCAGGAAGAAGGGTTAGGAGATCGGGTCAACAAAGGTGATAATCAGATATCGCATCCTGCACACGCATATACCATATATACCATTCACCTTTAAGGGGGATTCCCCTTAGACCCCTTAACGACTACGCGGGAAAACGTGTGTTTAGGCAAAAGTGCGTGTTCCAAATAGATGAAGTTCCCGATGAGAAATTGAAACAAAACCGAAAGAAAACGCTGATGAAACGTGATTAAACGATTGAAAAATTGCACAAAGCTGTCCCCTTCCCCACCCACTACCAAATGGCCACTCCGCCCACCTCATTAGAAAAATACCAATTTCAAAGAAAAACTTTGAAGTTACAGTTTTTCAAAAGAAAATAACGCTACACTTGCTTTTTTGAGGCAAAAAGAGTTCAGGGTAAAAGTTTTTCAATTGGGAGAAACTGCTTCCCACGTCCCAAACAACTGCGCCGCCACAAATTAGTCCACAAATGTCTAATTTGGCATTATTATTAGCATTATCCGAAAATCAGCCAAAACGAGGCTATCTTAAGAAAGCCGAGCTTCATTAGGCTTCCCCAAAGCACGTTAAACAAAAGACTCGCGGAGAGCGAATTGACGTGGGAAGAATTGTTTTAAACAGGAGACAACTGCGAATAATTTCAGTTTCAAGACTGTAAAATATAGGACAAAAAATAATCGCGTTTTTAACGAAATTTTACTCTCCTGAAATTTCATACTTGACTTGACCCATGCCCCAACTGCTGTTGGATTATATAACGTTGCGGAGGATTGATCATAGATGACGTTACTTTCGCTAGCCATGTGCACTCTCTAAAACACAAAATAGTGTTAAATTCACATAATAAGCTTTCTCTCATTTCATGAAAAATCAGGCTTTGAATAAAATAGAATTCGCATTGCTATTAAAATCGAAATTCAAAATTTTGATGAGAATAATTATTGTATAGTCGAGGTTTTAATCAATCGATACATTTTCATCCCATTCTAAGACTATAAAGATTTTGGAAAACCAAACTGTTGTCATGTCAGTTGTCTGGCCCTCTTGTTTAACCCCTGTTTAACATCTTTCCCCATTTTTCGTTAATAAGAAAGCCTACGTATATATGATGGTAGAATTTGTAATCATAATGGGCACAAATCATGGATGGTCAAACTCAAAGACACCACAACAGGGATCAATCTCTTTTAGTATTATCTATATTGGTGATGTACTTGATTCTAAGAAGTGGGAGAAACTCCTATCTTGGCATACCATTTTATTCCAAGTAGTTTACAGGAAAGATTTTTGTTTTGGAACTTTAACCCAGCAGTAGAGTTGTAGTGACCACCCGAGGATGTTCTCACGCCCTACCGGACACGGCACTTCACCTTTTTTTTTCGCCTTTACAATCCTTGAACCTGGAAGCCCCTGCACTCGCCTGACATCTCCATTTTCCTCCTCCTTCTTAATTTAATCTCGTCATTCTTCAGTTTGCCGGAGTGTCTCGCTGGGGTCTCGTTCACATTTTTCCTCGTTTGGTCATCAAAGTGGACGACACCTGGTCCTCCAGAAGGAAGTACTCTGTCTCGGGTCCACTACACGTAATTTCGATTCGTAAGAACGCTTTTTCAAATTGAATTTTGTAGATACCCTCGACGAATAAATTAGGCGGAGGTCGAGGGTAACCTTACCCCGGGTGCGCTACTGCAACCACAACGCGTAATAGGGAAGACGGCAAAAAAAAAAAAAAAATCGACTTTTGTGCCTCGAAAGGTGAAAGTATAGTCAATTCGCGCATTTCACGGGGCTTAAAATGCTACAATAAATTGATATACAACTTGTGACATAAATTTCGAGGGATGCTCATTGTTGATGGTAAATGGCGCCCCCAGACGGTGGAATTGTCCCGATCTTCATAATTGGTTTACATGCAGAAATATACGTATACTTGATGGGATAGTATGGTAACCCGGGTGGAAAATTTATATTAATATACGAATACATGACCATACATCAAAGTAAATCTCCATATGGGTCCAGTTTCAGTTACGTTCATTTTTACAAGTTTCTGTTGCATGTCATATACGACCATAAATAATTCTGTTAATTATCACCTAAATAAGTATATGGTCCTATAAAATTTATCCATCCTGAATTATGTACATACGTGTATACAAAATTGTTTTGAAAATAACCGAAATGTTGCTTAAGCTAGTGATCGATACCTCAAGTAGTTTATGAAACTGTTGGTTCGTGAAAAGCACTTTGCTATTTCAACCCGCTCGCATGTTTCGCCCGATATTTAGCAGCTCCACCTATATTTGCCTAGGTAATAATTACCCCCTTTAAGATTGAGGAAAAACCTTACTTGGAAAAAATTCCACATTAAGGAAATCCTTACTTAATTCCAGCGAGTTTCCTTTCAACGACGAAAGTGAAATTTCGCGGCTATATTATTATGAAAAACGAGTTCCTTATAACACGATTTTTTTCCAACAATTTTACGCGAGTAGGAACTATGGGGGGTGAAAGAGTAAAAAAATATATAAAAAATATCGCTGTAATTTTATGGAGCTTGAAAAATAAGTGCAAAATAAGCCTATTTATATAGAAAATTGCATGTCACGGATTTGGAGGCAAAATGGCGCCGAATATGCGGAAGCATTTATGCAAAAAAAACTGGTTAAAAATTATATTTAAAGAAATTAATATAATTTTAAGATTTTTTAAGTGACAGGAATGGGAGGAGTTGGCACGAAAGCAAATATATTTTTTTTCGTTCGCCGAGTAAATCTAAAAAAACTACCAAAACAAGCAACCCGCCATTCAATTAAATAACCACAAATTGGCCTGGTAAAATTGGGTAGGGTGTGAATGCTCACCTTGTTCAAAAAGCACCATATCGAGTACGGTCCTCGTACAAATACCCATACGTAACCTCAAAAAAGCTCAATTTAAAAGTCCAATGTGGTTATGCTCCACTCCAGTGAGCACTTGTCCACTATGGCTTCACCTTCTGAAGTTTGGTGACAGTCTAAAGTTTGGTATTTATGTTTGACAGAATAGTAATTTTGAAACCTATGTTTCCAAAAACAATGACAGTTTACTGTTTTCAAAGTTACCGTCCTCAAACAATGAAGTGTGAAATATAGATGAAGGCAGAAATACTATTTGGTCAAGTGTTTTCCAAGCTACAAGCATGTGCATACAACATAATACAGTGAAAACATAAGTATATTTCCTTTACAACAACCTTTAAAAATGTACATTATTATTCTCAAACTTTGTTTTTAAGAAAGCGCCACTGTTTAAGATCGTCCTCCGCAACTTTTTACCAGACTGTTATGAATGTCAGACTAGACTATTGTAAAAACAATTATCCTCGAGATGGCAGGTTACTGCCTTTTGTGGATACTGTCTTGCTTTACTGTCTACTGAAACGCCGCTGTGGTGCCAGATAGCATAAATCCTTTTTGGAGGTATATATACATGTATACAATGTGGAGTGAGGGGGGCGGAGGGTGTTTGTGCTGCTAAAACGGCACCTACCGGAGATAATCACCATAATTGAGTTTCATGTTTGGTTGAGTTCACACGCCAGAAAAATGGCTCCGGTAAAACGTATGGTTTTGGCATGCACCCCTAGAGGGGGCACAACAGACACCCATTTCCCATAATCCTCCTCCTTCTTCTTAGGCTTACGAATTTCTACATATTTTTCAGTCACGATATCAAAATCATTATAATCCCATTTTTCAGATGGCAATGACAACATTCCTGAACCTTGCATTCCTTATGATGGCCACCATTACAAAAAGTTAATATACAAGTATTGAAATGATGCAAAATGGAAGCTGAAATTTTACGATATGTCTTAAACATGTACATTGAAATGCATATACTATATGTGCCCAATTATATTTTTCCCTCTGACAATATTTTCTTAAACTTGTGTAGCACTTACACATTTTTACAAGTCACAAAAGAGTCCTTTACAATGGAAGGTGGAATCGGTGCGGTTCTAAGAAATACTTGATAAAAAACTAAAAACAAGGATGAAATGGCAGGATCTACTTGAAGAAACCTGCATTTAGCTAAGTAAGGCCAAGAACTGGGGCTTAGCCTACTTTTCAAATGAATAAACCGAAATTCACCCTAGTGTCATGGCTACAACGATGACCCAAGGATCAGGTACAGTGTTTGAAAAGTGTAGAAACGAATAAACAATCCAATATCCAGATTATCGCACAACCAAACACGAAATTTGGCTTTAATACACTTTTTCTTTTTGTTTTTTGACAATAGATGGCAATTACATTGTTGTACCTGTTTGCACTTAAGAACCCACATTACACTTATCGAAGATAAAATACAGAGTACATTAGCAATATATACATTTACTCAAATTGTCAATACAACTAACTTTACATGTGTTTGCATTATGACAAACACCCTATAGGATGGTCATCTACGATAACAAAATCTGCGAAAACTTGATAAACCATCAATGCAACAAAACTATTATGTCAGATAGATGTATACATTGGGCAAATTGTAACAAAACTACTGCAAAAAAGTCTTATATTATAAAATTCAAATATCAAACTACATTTCAGCGCCATGCATAAGTGGGTAATTTTCTTTGCTTTATAAAACTTGGTTAAGGAATATTATAGAAAGTCATGACTTTTTGTGACAAGTTTCATGAAATATAACAAATTCCTGCAAAAAATAGTACTTCCACGATGAACACACTACAAATACTGTAACTATTCCGATAAATTAATTGTTGGGGGTGAAAGAAAAAGGGTGAAAAGTCAAAATACTTGAAAATAGCGTGCTAAAGTTAAAAATAAGAGAACTTCCGCGAAATTGAAGTCACAAAAAAATCGCTAATAAACGTGATAATTGTTCGCAGTGGTTGCAACAAGCTAGCTTATTGTATTTCAGAGATGATAAAAAATGTGACTCTGGCATCTAATAAGCCTACGGGATGGTTAGAAAAAAGCTATCTTTAGGAGAAAGTTTAGATTTTAGTCAGGACAGGAAATGTACCTGTTGTTGTTCATCCATGAGGTTTTTTTATGAATGGCCCAAAAACGGGGGTAAATGGAGTCAGGTGGGAGCGAGGTATTGCAGAGGGGGGCAACACACCACAAAACTCATTGTTCAGTATTGTACTCGTAGACTTACAAGAAGCACTCACAGTCCAAAAAAGCACATAAAAATGGCCCATCAAAGGAAAAATCTTGCCCTTGTTTCCTCCCTTTTCTCACAGTCGCATCGCGAGACACATCCTCATTATACGGGGGTGGAAGGGGGCGATGGGGGCATTACAAAATTAACCACATTTGCCATAATGAGAGATATCTATATATGGGAGTCAGGCCATAATTGCCTCAAAAATGTTCTCTAAAAAAATATGGCCAGGAAGAGAATTTACAGGAAATTCGATCACTTGAAATTTGGGCAATATCCAATTCCTTATATGGAACACCTAATGAACAAACAATAGATACCTGGCTACTTCGTCCAATGGTCCCCCTGACCATCGAAGACACTCCTCTACACATTGGACCTCAATAGTTTACAAAGTAACACGTGCATGTCAATACATTGGCCAAAACCTTTTTATCCCAAACCGTTAACTGGGATAAATTCAAAAAATGCATTATGCTCAATGTAGTGCAACGATACTTTGCTATGGGTCACAAGAAAAATATCCAATGTTCGAAATAAGCAGGTGTCCTAACCATGATGTTTTGCAGTTTGTCCGTAATAATGCTAAACAGCTGTCCTAACTATATAGGCAGGTGGGCGAATTTCAAGTACAATACCTAATTATTCCGTAAAATCTCTTTATGGTCCATACTGTCCAAAGCGTAATATTTAAGTGTTACTTTATTGGTGGGACTTGAAAAAATATCAAATTTATTGAGAAACATAAACTAATGTATAAATTTACATCAAACCCATACACGCAATGCCATCTAAAACCCATTCTATATGTGTTATACAGGGAAGTAAACAGTCTACAGATTAAATTTCAAAAGCAAGTCGAGATACTCAAAACTGCTCTTCATGAACCTTAACTCGCTGCCCTGAACTGTTCATGCTTTTAAAAAAATATTTTTTTTAAATACGAAATATTTTTCGCAAAACATTTTGGCACGTGTTAACTGACTTTTGCATCGCACTTATATGCAATAACTACCGGGAAAATGTTAAAAAATATCAGCTGCTTTAAGAAGAAATTACGCTATCTCACATATATCGTTTTACACGTATGATCAAGTTTTGGTCACGTGTAGGAGAGATACACCCAAAGTCAGATTAGTGTATACAATCGGTAATTTAAACTGCTTTCAAACAAGACGATTTATTACATAATTAGACGTCATTTTTTAAAAATTTAGCGAATGATTAATCGAATTAATCACAGAATTGCATATATTGCATTCCTATCCAAATTGGTGGAAAAGTCTTTGCACATGGCCTCTGTTTCAAACTAGTTTTCAACCAAATTTGTTTTTATAACTAGCTGAAATCCATTCCGTGACTACAGCTAATACAGTTAGAGGGGATGCCCATAAACTTCTATGGGATCTCTCACAAAGAAATTTGAAGAACACGAAGGTCAGATATAGTAGTATGTATGGGTCAGTGTCCTTATAGATCTTAATGATTTCGATCTCGAATATTCCTAATTTCCGATCAAAAATTCATCTTTTTCGAACACGCACATCCCGGACAGCTCAAGATGTTCTCAGATTGGAAACTTTCGGTATGCATTGGCGCATGCACCGATTGGAGATTAGCATCGAGATGCATATATACGAGTCCAAATCGTCCTCAATAATGATTACGAAATGACCAAAGAGAGCGATGACCACTGATATCATGGTTCCGTGCTTCTATACGCATTATCGGTCATCTGCCCTTTTTTTTTGTAAGTCAGAGGGATTTGGGTGAGATATTCCAAGGCGTGGACATCCGCGCGTCACCTCTCGATTTCTCACCATTGATTCCTGTTTACTGAAGAAGTGCCTTATGCATGCCCTCCTTGTCCATCACGTGTCCACGTCATGTACCATGTTCATTGCTGTCATTCAAGGCTTTGGATAAGCGCAGGACCATAAAGTGCCGACTGACCTCTCCTCCTAAAGCCTTGCATTTTAATCCGAGGGCACAAAAACTGGACATTAAAATTTCAGCATGTAAATTGCAGATCTGTCTCAACTTGACCTGACACGGTTCAGGTCAATCAAGGGTGCTGCACACACTCTACAGGGTGCTTCACATCACAGTTCCTGCTGGATATTTGGATTCACTGTATACAAAATGTTGAAATGTCATGGTACATTTATTAACCACACATTTAGGTACAATTTGGAGAAAAAAATATGTAGAATTTTGTAAAACGTGGGATGAATTCCGCAAATCGACAAGAATCTCCCATAAGTTTCGTCTCAAAACTAGCGACATGACTAAGGCAACATTGTGCCTATTTCGTTTCTTTTCTACTCCAATAAACTTTGATCCGAAGTGTTTAAGTATACCCATATCTCAGAAATAGCCATGCGCGGGTGAGGTCAGTGGATCTCGAGCTAGGGTCAACTGGGCACCGGTTTATGGTTAATGTTAGCCCAAATTTCAAAGACCTTCTTCATCGCAGTTGTCGTTTGCTCCAATGAAGTTTATCAGTTCGTTAAATCATTTTTAATGATTAAAGAGTCGTCTCCTCGCTAACCACTGAAGGTCAGCCGAGGGATTTTTAAGACCCCTCCCTCACAACTTCAATTGTTTATAGTTCAGGGGTTCTGCCCGATCAAAGGGTTAATGGTCATAAATATGCGTCTTATTTATGCATATATTGATATTTCGAGAGTTACCAGGCCTAACTTTATAGGTTTCATATTTGAAATTTGCATATACACTTATCTGCGTTAACATTCCAGTTCCTTGCAGATGGGAGTTAAGTGTCGAGGGTCGCGATGGAATCCTTAAATATCCTTTTTACATTCTACTACATTATATGGTTGGGTTTTTTTTTCACGTCATTACATTGATAAAATAACCACTAAGTATCATGCATAGCATACAAACATTTTCATGATTTCAGAACATAATGATCCAATTAACAATGTTGTCATTCGTTTGCTTTCTACACACGTTTTTGTCTAATAAAAGATAGTAATCGTAGTATCGATAAAGAAATATAACTACACTGTACAATGGTAATAACAATTTCGAAACATTCCTTTTTTATATAACGATGTAACTTGAAAATATTGAAAATCAACGTTCCATTTCGAATTATTTCCACGAATAAAGTCGGCTATTGCCATTGACCATCTTAAAGTAGGCATATGTCAACGGGCAACAGGAACCCACATCCGGTTACAGTTACGCAGTAAGCGTAGCCGCAGCGTTTCCACTCCAGGGATTCCATTAACGCGTAATGTTTAAGGTGCATCGGACTCTATAGCGTGAGATGCATAAATAATTAAACCCCAAATTCAATTAAAGATGGCGCCTAATTGGCGAGGAAGACGCATACGTCGACAAACGTATGCTTGGACGCGCAGCTAGGACTCTTAATTTAGGATGCGCGGCGCTCGAGTCAGAGGCGCGCTTAATTTTGCGTAAATCCGTTCTACTAATAAATCGATTAGACTAATCCAGTTTGGCATCAGGAATTCAGGATGCCTGCGTGGCCTATGTGAACGTGACTGGACGCTAGGGTGCGTTATGGGGTTGGCATTTAGGCGGTGCCCCCTCGTCAAAATTCGGACAAAACAAAATGGCGAACAACTTACGAAGCTTTAAATGCATTATTATAGTACATCGGAATTGTTCTACATTAGCGACCCATTTGATGACGACGTCAACATTGTCGCCATGAAAATCGTGGGCATTAGTGATCCTTCGAATAAATCGCGCGCCATCTAACGAAAGACACCGTAAACTAAAGACTGTCTAATGGTGCTCGTATCATCGTATGACCATGAGTTTTGGGGCCCATTGAACTTGGATGGAAGAATATTTCAAAGAAATTGAAATAAGCAAGCTCAAAATATGCAATGAAACGTAGTATAAACACATGGGAGGCAGTAGAGAATAGGTATACATACTAAGTATACAACAAAAAGCACCCTGGCCATATGTAAGAGGAAGGGAAAGAAAGGACGGGAATTGATGCATGACAATATTTATGTTATAGTACCCTGCTCATCAGGGCTAGGTTCGTTGGAGAGAAATTGGAGACTGCACAAGTTCCATAAAATAGTAAAGAATAGTGTAGGGTAGTGCAGCACAGGGAGCAAACTGGGGAAGCTGAGTGCCGAGAGATGCAAGGCATTATAGTACCGTGCAGTGTAGTGTAATGCAGGGTAGTAGTGACTTCCAACGGTAACTACAGTTTCAAAGGAATAAGCTACACATGTGCATCCAAATCCTAGTGTATTGCAACCTATAATTGTCATTAAGACTATCAGAATCACAATCACACTTGCTCAGAGATGGAAGAATTAACGATTATTAGAAAATATACAATTTAAGTAACAAAATATTAGATTAATATACAGATTTCTGAATTCTTTTGCCAAAAATCCGTGTTTGTACACTAAAAACTCAAAATGTGCAAAAAAGCACACCAAAATGTGTAAAAAAGTTGTGCACATATAAATGTGTAAAATTTCCTATTTTTATATGTAAAAATGACATTTTGACATTCAAATGTGTTATATTGCATATAAAAATAGGTAATTTTACACA
>JAQGBW010003702.1:0-15569 GCA_034698625.1 Julus scanicus | reverse complement strand
AAAATTTAGAAAAATTTCGTTTTTACCATAGCAAAATTTAGAAAAATTTCGTTTTTACCATAGCAAAATTTAGAAAAGTTTTGTTTTTAACGTCTATAAAAATTGCGTTTTTAACATAACAAAATTTAGAAAAAATTTGATTTTACCATAACAAAATTTAGAAAAATTTCGTTTTTACCATAACAAAATTTAAAAAAATTTCGTTTTTACCATAGCAAAATTTAGAAAAATTTCGTTTTTAACGTCTTTAAAAATTGCGTTTTTAACATAACAAAATTAAGAAAAATTTCGTTTTTTAATTTTCATGACATTTCCAAAAGGTCATTTTGCCGCCCCCAAAAAGTGCCGCCCGGGGCGGACCGCCCCCCCTTGCTACGCCACTGGTTCCAGATGACTTTCTGCCGAACATGGTGCACCATCAGCATAACAATTTGCCGTACTTTTCACGCTGAAATAGCAAAAAATACGAAACAAATGTTTTTTGCTGCCATCGAACGATGACCCGCATTGGCAAGCTACCCTCTAGGAATTGCATACAGGTTTGTTTAACTTTCTATCCTGACTGCAATGTCAAGAAAGGATTTCCAAACATTTGTCATACACATTTTTGAAAAACAAAAAATGATAGACAAACATTGACAAATGTCATTGAACATTCGTCTTTGACTGCGAAAGAGGTGTGCTGCAGAGAAGCAATTTAATAAGTTTTCTCCTCCTCCCAAATACATCATCAGAAAGTTAAACTTAAGCAAAATCATAAGAGTCAAATTGGATATACATCCCTATGGTAGCTTCGCTGCAATGACTGAGGTGCATTGCAGTGAAGCGAGTTATAGGCAATGTAGGAGCTTACTGATCCGAAATTTACGCTTCAATGCACCGCTGTACTGCAGCAAAGTTAACATTTCTGTATTTTTCTATTAATTTTTTCCACAACAGTGCAAGTACAGCCTTGGTCAAAAGTCTTGAGCACCCTGGAAAGTCATGTAAATGTCAAGAAATAAACAGTACCCTGGCTTAGAAAGGCTTAGATATTTATTTAAATGTCATTACATTGCAAATTTAGTATTTAGTCACTCCTCCTTTGGCTCTTATCACTTCAGCCATCCTTTGTGCTGCTATTTTGCCTTATTCCTCTTTAATGTGTGCCAACAGCACTGCTTTCGATGTTAATTTATGTTGAGCAATGTTTTTCTTCAAAACTGGCCACAACTGTTTGATGGGATTAAGGTCAGGGGACTGTGCTGGCCACTCTAACAGTTTTAATCTCATGCTACAGAAACCATGCCCTTGATGCAGCAGAAAAAGGGGAGGAGCATTATCTTGCTGAAACTAATCTGTTCCTTGAGCATTATGCCCAAATAATTTCATAATTGAAGGTTCTGGAACATAAGCAAACATGTTGGTGTATGTCATCCAGTTCATCCTGCCCACGCACACAAACCGTTCTCCGGCACCTGTTGTACCCATACATCCCCATACCATCATGCTACCACCATCATGTTTTACAGTAGAAACATTTCATTCAGGACTGCACTCTTCTCTGGGATGGCGTCTCACTTAAATGGCTCTAGGAGAACCGAAAAGCTATTGAATTAAGAGGAAAATTAAGCTTCTCGTTATCCTCATCAAATCTATCCTTTTACCAAATTGGACACAATTTAACAAATGAAACTTTGGCATTAGGAACAGGTAAATAGTACCTGGATGTTAGGTTTATCTGACCAAAGGACTCTTGCCCAATCGTTAGCCATCCAAGCTGGGTGTTTTATGTACATTGATGAAAGTTTGCTGCTTCACAAGGGAAACCTGGGCTGGAGGCAGTACATGCCACTCAGCCGACGCCAGTGGTCGAGTGGGTTACGTGCTTGCCTCTCGATCCTTAGATGCTGGGTTCGCTCCCAGGTCGAGGTTGGTGGGAATTTTTACGGATGGGAGAAATTCCCTAAGTGGCGGCTCTTTCGGATGAGAGTTTAAACCGAGGTCCGGTGTTGATTGTAGCACCTTAAAGACCTTTCGAGAGGGGGTGGAAGTTTCCCCTTGCAGGCTAAATTCCCAGGTAGGTGTTGAAGGCTCATCCCCTGGTGTTGGTGTTTAGCCCTCGTGTTGCAGAAATTGGCCAACGTTAAAAATCAATCAAACAAACAACAAACATGCCACTCAAGCGGGCCCGGTTTGGTGTAAACATGTTTATGCTGTGTTAGTCCAGCTCCAGATACGTCTGGTGGTCAATTATCTACACAGGCAAAGGCATGGCACTGAACATATAGCATGCCGAGCAACCTTTGACCGTTCAAGTTATGATGCTACTGGATCCGTTGCTTGATCAGGGGTACTGTAGACGGCCGTCAACAGGTACATTTCTCCATACCTGTGTGATCTAAAAAACACTGCACTGACTCGTATGGGACTGTACGCAGCAACCGGAAGGACATGTCACCAGAGATGAAGTCAGCCAAGCTGAAACCAGGTGAACTGGTGGCATTTCAGCGAGGCAAGTTGATGGTTATGTAATGGAAAGACAAGAAGGACGTCCACCTTCTATCCACTATCCATGATTGCAGCTTTGGAAAAGTCGACATCCAAGGAAAAATTGTTGCTAAGCCAAAAGCTGTGATTGCGTACAACCAGACAATGGGTGGCGTTGATTGTGCTGATCAGTGCTTGAAGTACTACGAATCAGTCCAGAAGGGAACAACCATCTACTACAAGAAGATCTTCCGGCACCTGATTGACCAGGCCATCTACAATGTGTTTATCATCCAGCAGAAGACTGGTGGAAAGCATAAAACCTTGCTGGATTTCCGATGTGAGCTTGTGGGATCGATTCTAAT
Organism: Julus scanicus; assembly: GCA_034698625.1. Lineage (NCBI taxonomy): Eukaryota > Metazoa > Arthropoda > Diplopoda > Julida > Julidae > Julus > Julus scanicus. Next base: position 12,735 of record JAQGBW010003702.1, on the reverse strand, counting down.
TAAATATTTCAAATCAGAGATCCAGCAAGGTACAAAACCTTTCCGCTGTGCCTGCACCAGCAGTGATCCGACACACCTGCTCGCCCGGCACTTTCCCGTGCACTGCCCCTGACCAAGTGCAAGTCTGAGCCGACCCGGCAGTGCAAAGTATGCTGCTTGAAACCAGGATCAGGTGGCAAAAAGGTGCATCGGGAAACATGTGTGATGTGCATAGAGTGTAATGCAGGGCTATGTGCCGTCCCTTGCTTCCAGCAGTACCACACAAAACAGAACTACTGACACAGTAAGTTAGCTATGTTTATTATATATAATTTAAATGCTTGACCGAGTCGGTAGGTAAACTGGTTAAAAAGATATAATTTTGTTTCCGAAATATGGCAAATTTCTGAAAAATAAATGGTAGTTGGCTAGTCGTTATTTAAAAAAACAATTGATGTTGAAAGGGTTAATGGACATTGATCCATTTTTTATTAAGTTGAAATGTGTTCCATCAAGTGCACTCTTGTCAGGTGTCAAGTCTAATGCATACAAGGTATGGCCATTACCATATTCTTAATATGAAATTTGTAGCTTTAAACATTCTTGGATCAGGTTGCACCCACTTATTTGTGCTGAATTTGGGTTGAAATGGAATGCTTGGATATTGGGTATCATCGATATAAACACAAAGGCTAGGGTTACTATGAATGCGAAAGCAAACAAAAATATGTTCTGACGAAATGCTCGTCGGAACAATGTGGTTACACTGTGCGCATTTTCTGATATTCAAAAAGTCAGAAAAGATGGACGAACTTGATGGATTTTATTAATTATTTTATCAATCCATTAATTAGGTTGTTCTTAATTGGTGGAAAAACAGCATGTCAACTCAATATATGCTGGTAGAGATGGCAAAGGAGAGTGTTCGCGAAGACCCTTTCCTATACTAAAAGTTCGACATTCTGTATGTTTGATGGTGTTAAATAAATGTCCCTTCATTAGCACTTTTTGAATGTGCTGAAAATTGTTTTACGAAACTATGATACTTATTGAACATATAACACTGCACTTATAATATCAACTTTGTACTTATTTTTATCACCATCTGCAGCTAGCAAACAAAATTCTGGTTTGCTTAAAATCATTTTAATGCACACATCAACATCATTGTCGATTAGTTTGTTCTTGTTCGCAAATGTCAAGTTACAATCTGCCAATCATATCAATTTTTCCCCTTTTTTTGGATCTTGAAAATCTTTTCTTAATTCCACAGCAATCGACAGCTTTTGTAGGGTCGTTTTCAGCAATTGACTTCAGCAATTGAATGTAGTACATTTCTGCACTCAAAAATGACTTTCCGTGAAGTTGTGCAGAAGATATAGTATTTTTAAAGTAAGCTTTATAGCCATATTTTTTATCACTAGGAGTGATTTGTTTGTCTCCAAGGTTTATAGAAACTTCACTAAAAAGGCTGTGAATAAAATTTTTGACTGGAACTACTTTTGCATCATCTGGAATATTATTTCCATTTTGCAGAAAAATTCTGGCCGTTAAGTGCAAGTATGTGTTGGATAGATCTAGGTAATCCTCTCCACTTCCAGGAATATAAAATTTCAAATGAATATGAGTTCCTAATGATTTTCTTGAATAGCAGCAATGGGAAGAAAGTGGCCATCCTTACAGCTTTGTATGCACACATGAGTTGGTGGAACTGTATGCACATCTACTTTGCATTTTACTGCTTCGCATGATAGATGATGAGGTATATATTGTCTTTGTGTGCGACTTTTGTCTCTTGGGACAGCTTGAGAGTGAGCCTTTTGGTTTAGATTAGGCTCGTTTTATGTCTGTTTTGTTTATTTTGCTTTGATCACGACCCACCAGGGAATGAATTACATTTTTTCCTGTTTCAAATTCTACATCTGATGCTATATGTTGTCCTGTGCTGAGTAAATGCTTGGCTAAGCTTATACATCCCTTCCTTAGAAAGAGAACGGCAAACTCAAAAAGATTAGAAAAAAATGTATGCCCTCTTTGATTACGTACTCCACTGAATGCTGGAAGATTATACACAGCTTGTTTGTAGTAATAATTACAAAATGGTTCAGCCAAACTTGAACAATGATATTATACTCTAATTTTTACAAGAATAGTAAACTTGTTTACAACAATGTCTCTGTCCGAGAAATGAATTTTTTTACTATACAAGCACTTATATCAATCTCACTTATATTATTGTAGCGCAGGGAAACGGGCTTGTCAAATGATTGGAGAAACGTTTTTGTTACACATATTGCAACTTTGTCATTCATATGAACAGTGCGCAATAAAGGTGCCATAAATCCCCTATGTACTAGGGTTGTATAACATTCGTATATATACTTAGTGAATTTATATCACTTGCGATATTTGTGCTTTTATCAGCTAACACATTGATTAAATAATTAGTATTGTTTTGTAGTGCAGTGTCATCATTAAATCCTAACATACATTTCAGCAATAATGAGAATTGAATGCTATGAGTTTCAGGTATGGAAATCATACCTTTATGATAGCTTTCATCAAATCAGAAAAATGGTAAATTTTTATCAGTTTCTAATACCTTTAGTAAATCGTGCAGAATTATATTCACAATGGTTTTAAATAAATGTTTCTTTAAATAAAAGTTTTGAGTTATACTGATATCTTGATGATGTGAACCAGCTGTAAGTAACTGCCCTAAGTCTTTGTTAAGCTCTTGAAATAAATCATCCATTAATACAAAGTTGTTTTTAGCCAGATTAGCAGTGATATTCTTTGGTGAACCTTTTACAAAATTTGACTGAAGGTTTCATTTTGTCAAACCATTTTTGTGCTTCAGAATAATACCAAGTTATGGTATCTGTAGGTGGATGGATCATCAGATGGGCTTGGTGTAAAAGGTGTAAAACAAAAGCAGTTTTACCAGCACCACTTGGTCCCACAATGATTAGTCTAAATACACTGCAAAATGGAAACAGTGTTGAGGGTCAATGATTATTTTCACTAATTCTTCTAATAAATGGTATTGAGTTTTTCAAAGTTTCTTCAGCAGAAACATTCCAACTGGCATTCGTTAATAAAATCATTGACATGTTTCTATAATTTTGAGTAATAATAACTACATCCAATGACATCAATATAAAAAGTGATATTACAATGTCTAAGTACTAACATTTCTTTATTTTTATCCCCATTAAACATAAATATTGCCACTTCATGATTTGAGCTCTATAAAATTCTTATTTGATGATGTCATTGATTATTTTGATGGTTGATAAAAGTGAACAAATTCTCCAGGAAATATTTTTTGAACAGACACGGAATCCATCATCCGTGCTTGAAGTGAGGTCATCAAGTACATATAATAGGGGGGAGCAAGTAGCACCTTTATAATCTTCCACTAGAAAGTTTGTGTTTTCCAGATACATTTGTTTTTGCCTAGTGGAATATTTGAGATTTATCACATGACATGTTTCTACAATTTTGAGTAATAATAATTACAACCAATGACATTAATATAAAAAGTGATATTACAAGTACTTCCATCCTTAAAATTAAATATTTCCACTTTATGATTTCAGCTCTATAAAATTCAAAAACATAATGAATGACAACATGAAAAACAGTTAGATTTATTTAACAAGAACACATGAATTATAAATTGAATTTAACCACACTAAATCAATCCATTTAGATTTTAATTTAGAAATGCACCAGGTTAAATTTTTTGCTAGTGGAATGCATTTTTTAAGAATCTTTAGAGGGTTCAACAATGCAATTAGCAGCTCTCTCCTGTTTTTTTATATTGATCAGGCATTTCCATGCAGAAGTGTAGGTATACTTAAGATCCATCCCTAGCTTCAAGAAGTTGTTGCTGCCATACACAGTCTAGGCATGATAGGATATTTTTAATTTCATTTTTTGCAATGTCTACTGCAAAATTACTCAAATCCTCGGTGGTGAACACTTTCTTCATGATGTTCAAATAGTCCTCACATGACAATGATGTGTAGATTTTACTCAGTGTGAATTCATTTATAAAAATAATAATCCATTAATAGAAATCACGTGATTATTAATATTGCAATAACTTGTAACTTTTATGAGGCTACATTTTTATTATAAATGAACTTTTGTGCTCTTTCTAAGGGGATTTCCTCACACAAACTTAAATTGCACATTTTAAATCTCTGACAATTTATTACATATTCTGCCTGTTGGGGCCGTGGATTATATGCATGGTGGGTCCATATCATCATGAGCAATATGCTTAGTGAATGAAGACAAGTTCAGTTCATGGTAAATGGTCCACTCTGCTTGACAGCTTTGGCAAGAGTGGCCTTAAAGTTTATTCTTCCAAAAAGCAAAAGAAAAACCTGGCATAACGAAATAATTATAAATTAGGACAAGGCAATCATGAATGATAATAAATTTCTAGGCTTCCCTGCAGGACGTCATCACCACAACAGGACAGTGACCAGGTAAGTCACCCTTCATTAATTTCATTAAACCCACAGGTCGTGCCACCCCGTGATAACACACCAGAGGCAGAGCGGCGACTTCGCAGCAGGCTAGTCAGGCTGATGTTTCGATCAACAGCACTCCGTCAGAATGGGGAGAAGAGCATCTCACTATGTGTTCCGATAGAACACAGCCCAACAAGTTCCAGAACGTGGTGTGTAGACTGTGGTGCCACCAGCCACATGGTAAAGAATAAAGATTTCTTTCAGACTTTTGAGCCCTGTAATCAAACCTTGGGGACGGCCGAGGAGGGTCGAAAGATATAGATCGCTGGGATCGGAAACGGTTGTTTGCGTATAGAACGACCAGATGGCCAATATTCGAATCTGCATCTTTCCAACGTGCTGTATGAGCCAACAATTCGCGAGAACTTGTTTTCTACTATACAAGCACAGGAATGTGGGCTAATACATTTTTTTGATGAAAAAGGTCTAATAATTAGCAAATCGCCATTTCAGGAGAAGAATTTTTTGTTGAAGCTGGACCTGTCTCCTGGAAACCTTTTTAGATTCCGAGACTTGGGTCCACCAGAGAGTGCCAACCTCATCACAGCAAAGGATGAGGACATGTGCAGCAAGGATGACATCAGGTTGTGGCATCGACGACTTGGTCATCGTGACCCTGACGCCATCCAAAAGCTAGTGCACCAAAAGATGGCAACAGGAATCAACTTAAGTGGCGATAAATGGAAGAGTAACAAGGACTGTGAATGCTGTGCTCTTGGAAAGTTGACCAGAAATTCTTTTACAGAGAGTTTTATCAAGTCAACAAAACCAAATACTTTATTGCACTTAGATTTGTGTGGTCCGATAAATGTTGAGTCTTTTGGAGGAAATGTTTATTTCCTAACATTGATTGATGATTACTCCAGGTACACTAGGGTATGTTTTCTGAAGTCAAAAACCCAAGTAGCAGGGGCCGTCCGTGAGTACGTTGCGGCCATGCACACAAAGTTTGGTGAGCAGACCAAAGCTATTAGGACCGACAATGGATTGGAATTCGTTGGTCAAGAGTTAGCCGATTTTATGCGAGCCGAGGGAATTGAGCATCAGCGGACTGTCGCGTAAAATCCGGAGCAGAATGGCATTGCTGAACGGAAAAACAGATCACTCGTCGAGATGGCGAAGTGTTTAATGATAGATGCTTGTTTTCCTCAGAGATACTGGGCGGAAGCGGTGCAGTGGTCATCCTATCTCCAAAATCATTTACCAAGTAGGAGCATCCAGAAGACACCATACGTGCTCTTCCATGGCCAGAGGCCAGACTTGAGACACATCAAATTATTTGGAGCCAAGGTTTTCTGCCACATCTCGAAGCAAAAAAGGCAGAAGTTTGATAATAACTCTGAATTAGGCATACTTATAGGGTACAGTGAAAATAGCAAAGGCTATCGAGACATGGACCCGAAAACGAATGCATTGAAGCTGGCAAGCAGCGTCCGAGTGATGAAAGAGGCTGTATGGGACCATGGAGCGTCAGAAGGGGAATAGACAACTCAGAGTTGGGATCCATTTGCCGACGACGACATTTGCCATTGCTCGAGAAGTTATGATTCCGACCGATGATGCCCAGAGTAGAGATGATGGAGATAAAGAGGAAACTGCGGACGAGCAGCCTATGACTTCTACAGCTCCACTACATCCGAGAAGATCCGAGAGATCTAATAAAGGAATCGCAGCAGAGAGACTGTCTTATCAACTAGATGTAGTTCCATTTACAGATGAACCAAGCAGTTGGGACGAGGTCGAGCAACTGCCAAAGAGGGTGAAGTACCGAGTGTGGACATTAGCGGAACTTCCTTCAGGCAAGAAGGCAATCACCTGCAAGTGGGTATTTAGGGCCAAACTTGATGGAAATGGACATGTGTACACTCACAAAGCTAGACTGGATGCCAGAGGGTTCAGCCATAAGTTTGGGGAAGATTACGACGAAACCTTTGCTCCCGTCGTACATCATGAAACAATTCGAATGCTTTTAACTGTAGCTGCTGTAAAGAAGCTTTACGTTTGCCAGATGGATGTTAAAAGTGCATACCTCAACGGGGAACTTGAAGAAGAACTTTACATGGAGCAACCACCTGGTTTCGAGGAGAAGGCTCACCCGGAGAAGGTGTGGAAGCTAGAAAAGAGCTTATACGGACTTAAACAGGCAGCTCGTCGATGGAACCAAAAGGCGAATGAAGTTCTTCAAAAGTTAAATTTCCTACAGAGCAAGGTTGGTCAGTGTCTGTTTATCTGGAAAGAAGGGGATAAAGAATCGATTTACATTCTGCTTTATGTTGACGATCTGCTAATCGTTGGCAAGGATGTAAAGACCACGGAATGTTTCGGCAAGCAACTCAATGGCTATTTTGAGATGAAAGATTTGGGCAGTGAGTCCCATAACCTTGGCATCAAGATCGAAAGAAAGGAAGATGGAACTTTCCTGTTGAGCCAAGGAGCCAAGATTAAGAAGATGATTACTGAATACGGGCTCACAGGTTGCAAACCAGTGGCCACTCCGATGGAGACAGGATTCCTCATGGCGGATCCTGAACTGAGCAAAAAAATGCCTAATAACCATAGGTATCGGCAAGCCGTTGGATCGTTGATGTACCTGGCTACAGTGTCAAGATTAGACATCGCCACTGCAGTGGGACTCTTAGCTAGACGGGTCGAGAGTCCAACAGAAGCAGACTGGATGTCTGTGAAGCGAGTTATGCGTTATCTCGCTCATACTCAAGAAATGAAGATGGTTCTTCAAGGAGGCAAGCTCGATTTGCGCTGCTACATTGATGCAGATTTTGCTGGAGATCGAACTGACCGCAAATCGACAAGCGGCTACATCATCCAGTTAGGAGGAAGTGCTATTTCCTGGACAAGCAAGAAACAAGATACAGTGGCTCTCTCGTTGTCAGAAGCAAAATATGTTGCTGCATCCTTGGCTGCTAGAGAATTATTATGGCTAAGGATGCTACTCCGGGATCTAGGAGAGCTAAGCGATGCGCCGATCATTGTGCTGGAGGACAATCAAGCCTGCATTAGGATGATCGAGTCGGACAGGATCACTCAAAAGATGAAACACGTCGATACAATGATTCATTATATTAGAGACATGCGACGTGACAAAATCATCACTCTCAAATGCTGTCCGAGTGCTGAAATGCTAGCGGACGTGCTTACCAAGCCTCTGCCACTCCTGGGTTTCAAGAGATGTCTTGAAGGCATCGGATTTCAATTTTTAAGTCAACATTCCAGGTAAATTAGAGAAAGGGTGTTGAATTATGCAAATGTTCCCTGTCGTGTGACAGTAGCATGTGCTTGGTTTTACGTGCTTATTTTGCTTGTGTGCCAAGTTGCACATGCGGGTTTTTTCATGTTGTTGCACTGCATGTGCTAGTTTGAAAAAACAAATCAGTTCTCTTGAATCTGTTCTACCAGGAGGAATAAAAACGAAACAGTTCATCATTTAAACTCAGTTTCTTTTATTATTCATCAAATATTTCATCAGATTGTTTGCAATTGCATGAAATATAAAGCTATCTGTATCTGTTTAGAGCAAATGCAGCTTGTACCATACTTAGCTTTTAAAACTTCATAATAAAATCTTGCAATTATTAGCTTAGACAAGTTGAGGATAATTAAACCTGTATAAATTGGCTTGTTAAAAACACAGTTTTATTTTTGTGATTTATAAGACTAAAGTCCTCGTCTAATATGTGCAGTGCACTCATACTAGGTTAACTAAACATTCAAGCAGCTTTATCATGAGTGTTTACCACCTCAACACTACTTTGCCTCCTTTTATTTTTCCTTGCTTTACCAAATACTGCATTCATCATTAATTTAAAAAAGTTTTTAAAATTCTGTGTTGGTCTTCTTGGTAGCTGAACAAAAACTAGCACTATGTATTTTTTAATTTCATTTGTATTTTAAGATAGTATTGAATGTTCCTTTAAAATAATATAGTTTGTCTTGTCGTATAGATTTGAAGCTATTATTTTTGACTAATGTTGACTTGGTTTTTTAAATTAAATAGCTTTCAACATATATCTTTGATATTTAGACAGCATGCCACCCTGCACATTAAGTGACTGCACAAAGTGTATAGTCATAGTGTTTTTCAAGCAATTCCTTGGGATTATCAATGTCAGCTTTAATGAGCTTCTCTATAACCTTCTCTAGCATTTTCAGATATATTCTCTAAATTAAAGTTTTCAATCACATTTGTCTTTAACCACTTGAATGAAGTACACCCAAACCACAGATATACGGCCGCTCTTTATACAGCCTTTCGCTGTAACAGCCTTTTTTAATTATGGCACATTTTCGATATGCAGCCCACAATGTTTTGTTATATGGCTAAAATTACATAGGGTGACATGTGCGCATGCGCACAACAGTCAAACAATTCGCTGCTGGAACTGTGAAATGCACTGTTGCATGCACATTTTTTAAAATCTTTTTTTCATTAACTGGAGGATGACTAAAAAGTTATTAATTAAATTAAACAATACATTAAAAATAAATAAAATTAGAAAGAATTAAAGAAGAAAAGACTCAATATATATTATGTTATGGATGATATCCCTTACAAAAATGTAAGGTATCAACTTAGTTAAATTATAGTATCCAGTAGGTTTCAAGGTTTCTTTTAGGTTTCAGATATGTAGTAATGGCAGAAATGTTTATAAGTATAAAAAAATTTGAATTGAAATAATAAATATACTTTCAAGATACTTTGATCACAAATTTCTAGTTTATGTAAGAAAAATATATCCCATATGGAAAAAATATAGCTGGAAATATACATTTTTTTTTTAAATATATACCTAAAATTATAATCCATGATTAATAGGTCCCATATTTTTATGGGTATCACATGTCAATGGATCTGTTAACTCCACAATAATAAGGTGTAAACAAAAAATTTTTAAAAAAATTTAAAAAAGAACACAAACACACTCAGGTGGGAACAAACCTACATATTCTGAGTTTCCATGTCAATACTTAAACCACTTAACCACCAATAATTCATTTGTGGAACAGCATTAAGAAAGGTATAAATTCAAGTTTGTATGCACCTTAACATATAAATATTATCTTGGTCATGATTTGTAACACAATTGTGATATGCAATTGTTTGCTTAAATTTGTCTTAATTAGGTATCAAATTAATGAAATGATACATGTATCTAAAGTTTCAGTAAGGTGTTTTATATGTATCTAAAGAAACCTTTCCATGCAAGTAGTAAGTTGTGCAAGTTTGACCTCTCTTGTAGAAAAAAAATTTGCTGAGAGTGTACAAAAATTGAACATTTTATCAAAACAAATAAGAAGCTTATTTGCATTACAAATAGATAATTGCCTAATGATGTTACTCTAACGAGGTAAACAAGTTAGATGCATCTATTTGGTAAATTTTAAGTTTACTTATGATTTTTTTTTACATTTATACAATACAACCATCTTCTATTATTTTGTTTATAAACTCTTTTCATCAAAAACACGTGTGTGGATACTGATTGTGTGGAGGTAGTTTTATAGATAATTTTGTGTATAGAAATGATTTTGTATACTGTTAACAACGAAATTATTGTTTTTAGAATATTGTTTGGAAAGTGTGGAGTTCGGAGGATAGGCAGGATACAGAGGATTTGTGTAGATCGAGGTAAGTACATTCATTGCAAGTCTCACGAATAATTCCAGATATGTGGAATGCCCTACTCTGTAGCTGAATGACACTGCACGTATAGAACAATCGGTGGCTAGGTACCTGTAGTAAAAATTAGACATTCATTATAGTGTGTGGTACAAGCATACATCTAACTATAATGCGTTTACCTCAGTGTAATAATACACAGTCGATGAGCAGGGGTTATGGACTGCTATGGACTGCCTTCAAAATAAATTTGCAGGAGGTCTTTCATCAAAGATGGTGACATTCTAATTGTTACAAGCCGGTTTAATGCTAAGAGATTATAAGAACAGTGAGAATTGCCAAAGATATAACTTACCTGAAATAAGCAAAATATGACTGATGATCTGAAAAGGCCATTTCACGCACCAGCGTATGGTATTCCCCATACTTTTCTCTTCGTTGAAAAATGTCTCGCACCCAGATTTTGCGTTTACGAGCAAATTGATTTCGCCTCCTTTTGTACAAAAGCCATGTAGAAACCATTTGGATGTATATTGCAATTGCCCCAAGTACCAATATAGGGGTCTCTTCATGTTCGGAATCACCATCATGTCTAATGAAATGAGTTATGATATATTTCTTCAGCACATTCCACAAAAAACATAATACTGGCAAAATGAATAAAGGAGATAACAATATAAAGATACCTACCCTGACTCCATGATCGATTAGTGAAGCACTTCTGTTAAAACAACGAAATAATTAATGAATCTGCAAAATATAAACGAAATTACGATAGATAGAAGATAGATATAATCGGTGTAAAAATTCCTTTTCAACATAAAGTTAATCAAAATCAAATATGAATCGCGTTGCCTGTTTACTGCAATAGATGGCGGTGCAAGCTATGTCAGAACATAGAAATGTGTATGGGAATGGCATAGCATGGTATAATTGCGTAATTATGGCATAGCATGGTTAAAACATACAAATGTGAATTGGCCTTTACTGTGAATTAAAGTAATATGTAGAGTGGCACACTAATGTGCATTCGTCTACTTTTAGACCCTCCGTAGCAAAAGTGTTATCCAATTTAATACCTAAGGGTTACCAAAATGAAATGTTGATAAGTTTCCTCTCTATACCTAATTGATATCAAAATAAAACGTAAGGTTTCCACTCTATACCTAATGGATACCAAAATGAAACTTTCATAGGTTCACTAATGAAACCTACAAGAGGCATCATTTGCACCCGATCAGACCTTAAAGATACCTGTGAAGATACCTTTATGAAACCCCAAAAATACCTTCTTTGAAACCTATTTGAAACTTTAAAGATACATCGATATTTTTGTAAGGGATCTAGTGACTGGGAGTGCTGCACTTCCACAGTGCCTATATAACGAGTTGCCACTGGTTGTTTTTCATTATATGTACACATACATATATGTGCATATGATTTTTTTCAAATTAATGTTTATTATTAGTACATTGTTTTGGTCTTTTATTTTCACGTAAGAACTTTTATAGAAAAACAATAGAAAAATGCGTAATGAATTGAAAATATATATTATTTTGTAAAAAATTGGATTGGATATAATTTAATTGCATGGGTTCCTAGGGTAATAATTAATTCGTTATAAAGGCTTTTCGCTATAAAGCCTACTTTTCCGGAACGTAATAGTGCACTGGGTCTAGTCAAATACTTTTCATTCATATTCATTTGAAGTTTTTAAATATATCAGCAAGCATCAAACAATCAACACAAGCAAGTATAGATCTTAATAATCTCCTAATGTAGAACAGTTAAATATGTTCCATACATTTTTAACATGTTCATAATCTTCATCATTTATGCCCTAATTATTCATTAGATTTAAAAAGTCCTCTTTCCTAGGCATCCCAATAAGTGTCAAACTTTTCAGGAGAATCAAGAAAATGATATGGAAAGAAACCCTTCTTGTGCATAAGTTTCATTTCCTCTTTTGTTTTAAAATACCATCTTATGCAGTTGGCTGTTTTCTGGTGCAAGGCTTTTAGCAAGACTTGCAAGAGGAGCAGATAAAATTGATAAGATTCAAGAAACAGCAAATTATCAATTTAAAATGTTGTATTATGTTCAGAGTTTAATGGGATTTTTTAAAATTTTATCAGTCTCAAGCTGGCTTAGCTCCTAAACAATGAAATGGCTATCATAACCCCTGAAGTTATGTGCAAAACATGGCATTACACTACTATCTTTGAGTGTTGAATTGCAAGAAATGCATGCTGCACCACGAAAATTGTTTTTCTTTGTAATGATCATGGTCTAGAACTTTTGTTATCTTATCGTCAAAATAATCACCACACATTTAGCAATTATTGGATTCCAGAAATTGCATTTCTTTATCAATATCCATGTAAATTGGATGATGTTTCAAGTTTAAAAATAATCTTTTTGCCTTTATTCTTACAGTGGGGATATCCATCGTGGCTTAAATTAGCCTGGTATTAATTTAAGCCAGAACATAGTTAGACCACAAATCCAGACTAAATTCTGGAATTAAACTTTGTGGTGATTTCCAGCAGAGATTAAGTTGAGGGTTAAGCTTCA
>JAQGBW010003701.1:0-15570 GCA_034698625.1 Julus scanicus | reverse complement strand
TAACATTTATTTGAAAATTATTTAACCATTAAACATAAAAATATGGGGTGCTTCCATACTTTTTTTGTCTACTGTATAAGATAATTTCTTTTAATTATATATACTATATCATATTTTGTTGTATAGTAAATTCTGAAAGCTAAGAATTTCATAGTTTAATTAGCCAAATTTCTTCAGTAAGAGCTGCTTTTGTTATTTTATTATCCTTTACTACTCAATTTATTATATTTTTTTCTAATTAAATTTTACATTTGACCTTCTTTGTATTTTTCAATGATTTTCAATGGTTACTGTACATGTAAACTTTGTACGGGTGACACCTTGATTACAGCGAATAAAATTAATGTGCCAGTCTGTGGTTATTACTGACGCGCTTGCTGCCACCAGATGGCGCTGTTACCACCCCAATGCCATTCATTCCATAGTAAGCCATGACTAAGGTATCTTCAAGGTCTATTTCTTCTAATTTTATTTCTATTTATTTAAATTACAGACTTTATGGGCCTCTACGTGGCTTAACAGATTGACCCGAAATGAAGTTGGTTAACAAATATATCGACAAGGATGGGGAGGGGTGAGTAAATCTTTCGATACCGAGGTTTTTCTTGCAATGTTATGTATGTGTTGTGTCCCTATGACGCAATGCCCGTCCTGTGAAGTAGGCTTATTTTTAATTTTGCAAAATCTCTGATAATGTCTTTAAAAACCTTTGACCCAAGCTGTAAATAAGCAATCTATGTATCCAAGAACATCTGAAGTACATTTATTTCATTAAAAAATTATATTGTACAACTGTCACACGTTATAAAAGTGTGGATACGTGTCGGGTCATTGCTCACTCAATTTTGGTCTTGAAGGTAGTAAATATAAGGGCACGTTTTCGTAAGGTAATTAACCTTATGGCTAGCTTAAGATGCATTGTAACGTTGCAAACTTAATTCGCTAATGGATAATCATGAAAATTCGAGATTAATGCGAGATCAAATATCACTTTGAAAAAACATACTTTGGACATGTCGGGAACCCTCGATTTTTACCATTAACTCAAATTAGATTGGCTGATTTCATTATCAGTTTTGCTATTAATTTAATAAGGTAACGAGGCCGTAAATCCAAATGTATTTGTTTAGTAACAGCAGTCAAGTGAGCAAGCTTTCGCGAGTTTGTCAGTGCCACAGTATGCAATAACTTTTCATTTATTGTAGCCATGTTACCCTCATCCCTGACAATCCGGAGGACATGTGGCATGCTTATAATTTGGTAGCCGTAGGAGACAGCCTTAGAGCTTCCACCATCCGGTAAGTCTAGAAAATGCACTGTGAGTTTGGCAGTGAAAATAATTGGAAAAAGTAGTGAAACTCGATTGACCCCTTGTTGTACGTTGGGTTTTAGCAGGATCGTCTTAGTATTTTTGAGAAAGTTCATTTCATCAACCGAAGTGGTTGATATCCCTTTTAAATTTCGCAAATATTGGTTTTCAGAAAAGTACAGACAGAGTCGGCCACGGGCAGCAGTGCCAATTACCGTGTGCGCACCATGTTGACCATTCACGTGGAGAGCATAGACTTCGACCACCAAGCTTGTGTCCTGCGGGTCAAGGGGCGAAATATAGTTGAGAATCAATATGTCAAGGTATATGATTGTCAAAAGGTTTTTTGGTTCCGGCATAAAGATGTTTCTGGATTTTTGCATTTCTGAAACTCATTTTCCTATGAATTTCAGATGGGGGCTTACCACACGCTGGACTTGGAAGCAAATCGCAAGTTTACGCTGGCCAAGCATCACTGGGACAGCGTGGCTCTCGACAGGGTCGGTGCGTAATGTGGTTCACTAGAAAATGCATGTCATTTGATTTGTGAAATGTTCAAGACTTGAAAATTTTAATCTGAAGGTAATGCATTTTATTGAAAGATTTAATTAATTTGCTAATCTCACAGAAACCGCCTGTGACCCCACACAGCATGCTGATCTTGCTGCCGTGATCATGCAGGAAGGCCTGGCCCATGTATGCCTCATCACCAGCAGCATGACCCTAGTGCGGGCCAAGATAGACCTTTCCATTCCACGCAAGCGCAAGGGCCACTGCACGCAGCACGATAAGGTAACAAACAGTTGGCTCGGCATTGCCATTTTTTCCAGGCATACTTTAATGTCTACGTTTTGCTCCGAAACAGGGACTGCAGAGGTTTTTTGAGAACATCATGCAGGCTATCCAACGTCACATCAACTTTGAAGTAGTCAAGTGCGTGCTGCTGGCTAGTCCAGGGTTTGTCAAGGTGCCACTACCATCAGTTATATTCAGCATTTCACGTTCAAATCTTGTGCAGGGGGTTTAACCTCGTTCATCGTTTTAGGACCAGTTTTTCGACTATATGATGCAACAGGCAGTGATGCAGGATCTAAAAGTGTTGATTGAGAATAAGAACAAATTTGTGCTGGTACATTCATCAAGCGGTTTTAAGCATTCTTTAAAAGGTTGGTATTTTGCAAATTTGTTCTGAACAGAAGAATTTTAATCCATGCATTTTTGATTTTTAATAACAAATAAGCCAAAAGATTTACAAAGGTCTTGATCTATCAAAATTTCCTTCAGTTTAGTTTAATTTTCACTTACCTGAATTTCAGAAGTGCTCTCAGACACGAGTGTGTTGGGAAAGCTGTCTGACACAAAGGCAGCGGGTGAGGTCAAGGCACTGGACGCATTCTACTTCTTGCTGCAGACTGAACCGAGCAAAGCTTTCTATGGGTAAGACATCATTCACAGATACTAATACAGATAATCAAATTTATTTGCTTCTTGTTTCAACTAAATCTGTTTGTTTTTTGCAGACTCAAGCACGTTGAGAAAGCAGACCAATCTCAGGCCATCGAAACCTTGCTGATATCCGACAACCTCTTCCGGTCGAGAGACTTCAAGCAGCGCAAGCGCTATGTTGAACTGGTGGACAGTGTGAGGGAGTCTGGTGGTGATGTCAAGATTTTCTCCAGCCTGCATGTTTCAGGCGAACGTAAGTAGTTTTACGCCCTTCTGAAAATTATCTTATCCATAGTTACAATTTAAACATTTTTAATTAAAAAATACTTTTTCCAAAAAAGGCATGTTTCTGTGTTTCTTATTATTGTCTATGAAGTAATGACCAAGTTTTTCAATGTTATGTAAGCGTTTAAATCCACCATTTTTACTAAATTAAAAAATTGTTGATTTTCAGAGTTGGACCAGCTGACCGGGGTTGCAGCTCTGCTGCGTTTCCCCATGCCAGAGCTCGAAGATGACAGTTCAGACGACGATTAAATATTAATGTGGCAGTTTTAAGAGATTGGTTGCAAATATATTGGGAGGTAATATTCTGAAATGGAGTCATTTAGCTTCATCCCTTCTCTAAATCCCCTCGTAAAATGTTAGTCCTTTCAAAAATGTATAGTTTGATTGGTCCAAAATATGCTATTTTCTGTTTAAATTAAAATACAAATTTAAAAGGTCATGAAGTGCAAATAATTGTATTTTAAAATTAATTAAAAATCAGTATTTCAGTAAATATGGAGCATAGGGCCACTCGGTTTCTTACTGGACGTGTTGTCAGCATTGGGACACTCAATCAATGCCAAAGGTACTTAAATATGGGTGTTGGTAAGTAAAGTAGAACCCTGTTAATTCGTTTTTCAAGTTTAGTAAAAGTAATGATTTTACTTGTACATCAATTACGTCATGGAAATAACGCTTAATTTGTGTTATGAACAGGTATATAGTATGCCAACCTCCCTTTAAATCTACCTGATGTTCTAAATAAAAGAAATAATCAGACATCTAGCAGGCAAATATTTTACTTTTGAAATCGGAATGAAACAAATACAGGGGTGGTATGAAAATTAAATATAAATCACCAGATATATATGACTGACGCAAAATAATTGAAGCTTGTAGCCTCGTATTTCTTTTATGTACAATATATAGTGGACCCTCGCTATAATGCAGGTTCAACCGTGGTATAACGAGGGTCTACTGCACTATAGTTGACCGGATCACATGAGAGCCGGGAAGAGGACCGCAAAGGAACTGTCCCACTCCGAACTTTCGGCAGGTGACAAACACATGCCTCGATCGCTCAAGGGAGATAGCAGGGAGGAACTCGCAGAATCATAATCGGAGTCGCTGTACGACTCTTCTTGTGTGTAGTTGCTAAGAAACTCCTTGGCTGATGGCTCTACGAGAAAGTCTGGTATTGATAGCACGGGTGGGTCGTGCATCACCTGCTGCATAACGGGCGACGCGTTATTCGTCGTAGAGTATAAAAACTCGACGTCGTCTTCCTCCTCGCAGATACCTTCGTCAGGAACCAGGAGGACGTCGGGTTCGTCCTCGGAACACACCTCGCAGGTCTCCCCTTCAATCGGAATGTTGGAGTCATCAAGTGTCATAGTGTCCATTGCATCTTCAAAAGTAAAACTACTTGCCATGGATTCGTCATTGCATGGTTCGGTTTTGTGGTACACGTGATCAAACAGGATTAGTTTTTTGATGGATTCCAGCTGTTCTGCTGTGCGCCCCACCATTTCAGCGGTGGATTCCCTTGTTGCACTTGTCTGCAAGGCAAAAAAGAGAAAAGAATAAGCTCATAGCTCTTAGTTCAATGTTAAGGTAGGATCAAATTCTAAATATCTTAAATTGCACACTTTGTGGCCATTAAAGTACAGGTAAAGCTGGCCTTTTTATAACTATGTGAACTCCTAATCTACCTGCGTATCTCCAACGGGATAAGATGGAAAACCTGCTGCAAGGAGATCTTTTTCGAGGTTTTGCAAAATTTTGTAGATTTCATCAGATTCAGCATCGCCAAGCCAATGAAGAGCATCATCCAACGAGCTGCAGCCATCGAGTCTTGTCTCTTCTGCTGAGAAACATTAATGAGTGAAGCATACTCAAAAGACTGTTGGTGACTGCTGTCGGGGTGATTCGCCACATCGGATTTCTGTAAAACAGCTTGAGGTGAGCAACTACCCGCAAGATAAGAATGAAAGTGTGTTCTGAGTGCTTGTCGTGTGCCAATACCTTTTGCTTGTCTAACTGTAACCTCAAACGTTCATTTTCCTTTTGCAACTCCTCGTTACGTTGCATCTGCAATTGAAGTGTCAGATTGCTGCCCTGCAACGTTGCATTTTCAGCTTGTAGCCTGGTGTTCTCAGCCTGCAAGACTTCCATCTAGGGAAGGTAATAGGGCAATGAGGAATGGTGTGCCGATCTTACGTTTCCTGGTCCCATGTTTAATCGAGAACTCAGAGCGGCGAACTTACGGCAGATTTTAGTGCAGTAACCTCATCCTCCAACTGGTCCATCAAAACTTTTTTTCTGTCTCTGGCACTTTGCGCTGCAACTCTATTCTTCAGTTTCCTGAATTGAAAAAGTTTACATTTACCAAGTTAATTCAGGCTTAATTTGGATTTAAGCATAACTCCTTGTTTTATTTTCTAAGGGTCTAAATGTATTCAGCTCATTTGGCATTATTGAAGCCAAAAAAGTGCTAAAAACAAGAAGAACATGTTCTTCTCTTTGATTTGATGCGACACTAAAGCCAATTCCAGCCACACAAATATTAGGAGAAGTAGTTTATGTTAGGATTCATGTAAAACTTTTACTTAGTTTTTTTTGTTGTTGTTACCTATGGAATGTTATTTCGATTACATTTCTTAAAATATCTCTGAACTGCGTGTATGGGTTTCCCCTGTTAAATGTTGTCTTTATTGGCACACTAATTAGGACCTACCCCCAGATCCTCTTGGGGATAAAGCCCTAGTTATTCCTCACCTGCATGAAACAATGGTTTTCAGGGTTTTTTCCTGTGCAATGTTAGGTACGTCCTTTAGGGAAAACCCCTATCCTTGATGGAAATGTTCACCATAGTAATAATTATGGGTGGGTAAACCAGAAACTCGACACAATTGCCAAGAAATATATTTTTAGGAAAGGTCATCTGGTAGACTGGTAATGCTGGGGTTTGTAGATTTCGGACATTGTAAGACAGGGGATAGGAAAGCATTTCGGACTTTAAATTGTTCTATAAAACATTCCCCAAAGTTTTAATAAATATTTTTACGCTACATATGTTCATCTCCTATAGTGATCAAGGGTAAGAAGACCCAACTTAACTTTGAAAGTTAATCCGTGTTATTTTACATTTTTTCATTGGAGTTTGAGTATTCCAAAAGTGAGGTTGTGTAAAAGTCTGCAGAAATGGGGTGGTTTAAATTTCATCAAAATACCCCCCATCGGACGTCATTTATGGATGGCCCTTTTCCTGCCCACAGATGGGGCAACGCCCCTGAATGCCACATCTACATAAAAAGGCGAAAAAAAAACAAAAAAAAAACGAGCATTACCGTCTCATAATTTTTTCATCGATGGACAAGTGGTCCAAACGTTGACGTTTGCGCCCCGGTGGACAGTCGGAGTCATGGGGCTCGGACTTGATCTTCGTGTGGCCTGGCAGCGACGTCAGCGGCAGACCCGCGACCATTATTGGTCCCTCCGAAACTTTCTTCATATCAGAAATTATACGATGAACTAAATCACGATTTTCAAAGTTAATCCAACGGTGGTCAGAAAACGAATGAAGACATGGCCGAAATTTACTCCGGTTTTAGGTCATTTCCTACGAACATTAGCAAACTACGCCGCTGGCATTCTCTGGTTGAAATAACGCCCTACGAGAACGGCAAAGGCGAGCTGGCACTCGCTGATTGGACAGGGCTGTTGTGATGACGTAGGAGAGCGCGTGATATAGTGACGTAAAATACCGGGACGTGGAAGGAAATTTCTCGTGCTTTTGGGCTTGCTATCGATTGCATCAGATATTTACTATGTTGCGTCGTTTGTTTAGTAGTTTGGGTCAACAAAAAATAAGGTACCAGTTGTTTTCCACCCAGGTATATCCTGTTATAGAAATAATTTTAAAATTGCAGGTATGCAGTGAAATGCTAATTTTTACCTGCCTACTTGCATGTCTTTATATACTAATTGAACCTTTTTGAAATCAAAGCCGTAGATGTAATCACTATTTTGGGGGAATGGGTTCAGAATCTAGGGGTGGACTAATTTGTCCATGTATTTATAATGATAAGTGCTCAACAGGGCCTGGCAGAGCTGAAAATTGGCCCAGGTGCAGGTGATATAGAAGTTTCATTACATTTCTAGAGCAAAAAATGTGAAAATACAATTCTCCTTTTATATTTTGTTGATTGGGTTTGAAATGTGTAAAATTTCTAGGATTTCGGGGAGGATTGAAAGGGGGGGGGGAGAATATATCCCCCATATATACCGCCTTGTTAACGATGTTTATTATACAGCAGTCTTGAGTATTTAATGCAATATAGGCCTACATGATTTGTCTCTCCTGAAGTAGGTGGGGTATTGGTAACCCAATTGGCCTTTCATTCGGGAGACCTGGGTTCAAATCCTGGGTCACCTATAGGCTACCATGACTTTGGTTTTAGCGGTTTTCCGCATTTGATTCCAGGGATATGCCATGATAGTTCTTCTAAAAATCGGCTGCAACCATGCTCTTTACTCTCTTGATATCAATTACTAATTACCAAACAATCAAATATACTAATACCAATTGCCCGGTGGCCTGAGTCCCACAGTGTATGTGCGCTTACAATGATTTATCTCTCCTTACGAAAATGTATAGCGAGTGTGCCACGATTTGAACAGTTATTACTAATTACATATGAACTAAATATATATGTACTAATTGTAAATGGAAAACATTAAAAATGGTTATCTTAAAACATGGTTTTTCCTTATTTCATTGAGAAAATCGGAGAACACCTTTCCTTAAACATGTATAGTGTGCCGTAGTAATTTTGGTTCCTAATTCAATGTGCCTCAAAAAATTTTAGCGCCATTTTGTGCTTAAAATAGGTTGAGAAACACTTGTTTAATTGGTTAAATGAAACTACAAATTACATATTTTTTGATATAGTGCTGTGTTTATACCATAAAAGTAGACATTGTATGTCAACTTATTACAACTGTTTTAGGAATGTTGTTAAAAAGAATGGAGACGTCTTAAGAAATTTTAATAAGCTACAAACTGTAACATTTTAGGAAACTAAGATGTTTTCATTGAAAGAATGTGGAAAATCGATTGCCTTATTTGGGAGTGATCAGAATCCATCGATTCCCTTCATTATTCGCACATTCTCGTTCCAAAAAACAAATGTTGGTGATAAAAAAATTCTAATTATCGTAAAACATGTTTTAACAAGTCAGTGTCTAAAGATGTCCGCCTTGATTTTCAATATGGTTTCAACCCGGGGATCGCTCCAGTGCTAACTGAAATTTCTAATCGTACTTCAGCCTCGTAGCGCAAGGTACAGGCATCGGATTAAAAACGCTAAAAAAACGCATTTCGGCAGGTGATTTACGGAAAATATCGGTTATTCTAGAGATTTTCTCGACAAATAACAAATTTGGAAACAACCTAGCAGTAAGTTCTTATAAAATTTCGTTTTCTTCGTCCGGTGACAGTTGCGCCAGATGCTGGCGTCAGGTGGCGCTTCAGAAAAACGCAGGAATAACATAACGGAATTTTTTTCGCATGGAATATTGGTGCTTGTCAAAAATGTGTAGTTTTTGCACGGATACGAGCCCTGATCGATGACAGCGAGCGTATCTTCCTGAGAAAGGTAAGGCAAAACGTCAATTTTCAGTCTTATTTAGATCGGGAGAAAAAGGAAATGTCAGAACGCATTTGCCGATGCTTTTATTGCGATGCTCTTGGTGGTTACGAGATAAGCCTAACGCTAAGCCACTTGGCCGTAAGGGAGCGCTGCTGACATGTTGACATTTTTTTTTTCTTTAAAAAAAAAATAACAAAAACATTTTTACGTGAATATATAGTAGTAAAAATAAATACGCAACGTAAGCTCGTGGTTTATTTTGGTGGAGGAGTAACTGCCAAGGTTTGCTGACTAGGATTCGGAAGACAAGGCAATGCGGATCTAGGCGGCGCTGCCGTCGTGCAATTGGGGAAAACCCCTGGTTTTGCACATAATTTTTGATAATAAACGACTAAAAATGGGTGGAAGGAATCACAAAGAAAGCTGTAGAATACAAAGCTGGAGACGCTAAATCAGAGATTTTGGAAGTTGAATGGACTCTGGCAGCTTCATGAGAAGGAGCTGCGCTGACCTGCATCCAAGACGAAATTGCGATGCTGTCTTATAAAAAAAAATGGAGGATATGTTGGAATGATATCCAAGAATACTCCAGACGCATTGATTCGATCGACCACGATAATTCTAGTGGAGGAAAACTGGGATGCAGAACTGATACAAAATGATTTCCTAGAAGATTCAGCAAGATCCAATCAATCAGGATGATTTCCAATAATATTCACTAAGAAGCGTTGATTAACCTTGACTTTTAAGATTTGGACCTGCATTTAAGACGTTGATGAAAATTATTCCAATCATGGAACACTTTTAATTTAGGAGTGTTTGGAAGATATTTCTATTCATTTTTTTTTTTTCACAATGACACGTTTTATTATGGATATAGACAGAATAATAAACCTGCTCTTCCTCTCTAAAGAGTAAGTTGTATTTATGGATTCACGAGATATCGAAAAAGATTCAGCCACAAATGTTAGACTAAATTCTGTGACAGAAGTTCAATAAATCGTAGAAGCAACTTATCTCGACACATCAGGTCATTTCTGATTACAAATTGTGTAGTTATGCATTTAAAAAAAAGCCAGGACCTATATCAAGATGTTGCGGAAATTCGTAAAAGTATTTTAACAGCCAACCAACATTGAGTAACCGTAGGGGATGCACCAACTGGCTGGCATTCACACATAGCAGCAGAGTCTTGAGGAAATGCGGATGTTTAGGGGTTTTGCGGTATGGTTTAGTACATATGAATATGATGTATAGCAATCCCTTTGAGACGGATACTCACTAGTGCAGTGTCTATATATACCTACAGAATACACATGTTATTTACTAAGCAAATGTTTTGCTGCATGAGTGAGTTGTAAAGTATTTTTTGCCCTCATCCCTATCAAACTCGAACCGTTCTTCCAATGTTGCGATTTTCTTTGGTCTTTTTCAGTCTCCTATCGTATAAAGTAAGTTGGGAAATGCATTTAAATTTTTAGAAAGTTAAAAAAAGTCGGGAATTATGCTTCAAATTCGTACTTAACCACCAGTTGATGATGGAATTTCTTGTACGCGTAGGGGAAGTTCCATAATTTGAATAATAGGAAACAACCGATTGAAAAAATGCTTTTCAAATCTCTCCAGAAATAATGTTCAGACTTCTAAAAAAATATTGTTGTAAGTGGAAATCGACTGTAATGGTCCATAAAATTGTATTGAAGCATTTTCACACGTCCGGCACATTGCCATTAGTTTTTCCCACTAGCTTTAAAACTGAATGGAGACGGAACGCCGCGAACAAATGCTAATTTATGTGTGTAAATGGACCTTAAATACCGCTATAATTAATAATTATCGCCCAAGCTTGACTGATTTGCTTTTTAATGAAAAAATAACCACGTGATTTCGTCTGTGATGCAACTGCCATTTCCCGCCAATTTTAACCAAGTTATTCTGGTAGGCTGGAGAACACCACTCAGCGTATTTTAGCTGAAGAACCAGTAACCAAACCATCAATAACAGCGAGGAATGTAGCAAAAACGAAATAACGAGTGGCTGAAAATCATTTTTTTTACTAAAAATTTGAATCAGAATCTGTACCCTGCCATTTCCAGATCTCCATGCTAGTAGCGCCTCGTAGCGGCGTTATCGCTGGCTTGATGTTCCCTGCTATTTTCCGCGCGTTGCCGCTGCTCCCGATCGAACGCGCCTAGGTTTCCAATCGGAGCGCCCCGATCCTGCTCCGGATGCGCTCCTCGCTTGATCCGGTTGCGTTTTGTACGGTTGCTTTGCCTCCAGTCACGCAAAGCGGGCGGCAATCAGAAAGGAATTTAATTGATGCACCCATTGTTCGCCGTCGGTGTCCTTCGTCGCGTCCTCCCGTCATCTCGCCGCCGCCGTACCGTCGACCCACCGACGACCCTCTCCCGTGCCGACGCGTAGCAACAGCGGCAGCATCTCGATTCTTCTCTCCGTTGTATTCGGCTTCACTCGTGCCGCCATGTTATTTTTTATGGCATCCCAGCGAGGGATGGAAAAAAGGAATATGCTCCTGAGGTCGTCATGAACACCGTTGGACGAGGTACGGTACGCATGAGCTCTCAGTTTCTATCCGTGGTTTACCGATACAGTAGTCTCGCTTTTCTAAAGAAGAAGAAGAAAAAAATGATGTGGAAAAACAAAGCACAAATTATTGTATTTTTTTTTCCGTCCCAGCATCCTCCATCATCTCTTCTCCCCCCCCCCCTCACGCTGTCAATTGAAAAATTCCGAATTGCGATCCGCCGCTGTATCCCGGAAGCGTTTATCAGTTCGAAATCGCTTACTGCATGCTAGCAGCAAGATTCATAATACACGTTTTTCATCGTGGATGTCATCATGATGACCCTTGCCATAAAAATGAACAGATCGCCAAAATCCAGAAGCTAACATGAGATTGGGCGTATTTTTTCATGGAAAAAGGCCCTTTGCGAATTAGGCCCCTAAATGCAAGTTTTTGTTTTTTTAGGTTTCATGTTTTTTCTAGTGTTGTTATGGTCACATGCATGTAGTGAGAATATGACTGACAACTACCACGTGATATCAGTACAGTTGAAACCATCTTATCCGTCCTGGTTGGTTTATCCGGCCGTACTAGGTGGTTAGCTTAATTATCCATACTGGTTGGGTCGGTTAAGCAAGAGAGCCGGTTAATCCGGCTTTCATGGTGGTACTATTCATCCAATGCCATCGCCGATTCTAGTTGCTGAAGTGTATTTACATTTGTATGGATTCCCCCAATAAAACAAAAGTTTAGAGGCAATTTAATTTTTTTTGTACACTTTTGAAACCGGCGGTTAAGCCGGAGAACCGGATAACAGGGGTTTTACCTTATTGATGCACAGTGTAGGCAATGGCGACAGCAGCCAGTGCGTGATTCATGAAGTGCGTATGCACCAAAACAAACATTTAGAAACATGAAACATACACATGATACCTTGGTGTGTCTAGAAGTGTTTGTGAAACATGTGTCGAGAAACTGCTATTTTCTGACACTTTTCGATGTTTCCTGGCGTTCGCTCAAGAGGAGGTCTGGAAGGAATTTGCCACACGTTTCGAAAAACATGCTGGGAACTTTGTTTCAGTGTTTCTTGTGTATGTTTTATGTGTTTGTTTCCGTATTTTTAATAATGGCAAAAAACACTAAAAAAATAAAAGTGCAAGTTTATGTAGTTTTTGTCGTTGTCGAAATATTTTTTCTCAGTGCATCGATTGGGCGTTGTTAGGCCTGACTCATAACTCACGTTTTTTCACGTTTAGTCGTCGTTTACGTGTAATACAGAAGTTTCCAAAAGCGATTCAGATTCAAATTCTCGCGGTGTATCAAGTGGCACTGAGGGATGCTGGATGTATTTGTTTATATAAAGGCTTCAACAAATGCGGAAATAATCAAACAACATTGCATTGAAAATGCCAGAAATTAAGTATTATACTCGTTTGTCGTTCTGTAATATGCAATGTGAAATCGCACCAATTCGTAATTGTGAAACAAGTAGAAACATTTCTTGAATGAAATTCAAGATTTTAGTTCAAATAAGTTAAGATGCTGTTGAGATCCAGAGAGATGACTATATATTGCCTCATCCTACCACATCCAGGATATCACTCTTGAAGGATTCGTGATTCTGATTGACGTGATTTAAGCATAGGATCTCTTCTGCAGATTAAAGAATGTAGTCTTTCGATGAAAATCTTGAAAGGATCTGCGATTTTATCTAAAATTCAGTTCCAATTAATCTCACTGGGAAATCTCATTGAGATTCAATGCACATTGATGCTAATTTTGGCAAGTGCAGACTGTCACTTGTCTTGATGATCATTCCATAAAATTAGAGAGAATCTGAAGTTATTGGCGATTAAAATTTCCACGATTTTCAAATTCGCAGCCAAATACAAGATCCAGATTTGAAATTTAATCTGGAGGGATGTTGACATGTGATGAATTTAAGATTCTGATTCTATTGCATGAGTTGAATCTGGAAGGATTCAGATTGAAAATTCCAACATCAGGATTCCATCCATGAATTCTGAGGAATTCGCAATGCAAGATATAAACTTAAAATTGAGTCTTGGATCTGCTTGGATCATTGGTGATTCTGAGAGTGGCTAGTTCAGCTTTTATGACGAGTCAGATCAGAGATCCGCTTTAACCCTCAGTATAGCAACCGTGGAATTGTGACCATTTCCGTTTCCTGTTTCCTGAACGAACCGCGGTCAGTATTTTAGGCCTTTGAGTAAGCCTTACTTTTTCAAAAAAAAAAAAAAAGAAAATAGCAAATTTTGAGAAGTTGTACACTCCCCCTCAGCGTTTGCATGGAAGCCGTGGGAAGACCAGTCGTGCACGAAACAGGCAGGGCTGCTTTTTCCTCAGGGCCAAGGGGATCAAATAGGTGGCAAAATTACATCTCAGTTGCCTGGCAGTCGCCAGAGCAACTTACATGAAAATCGGTTTTTTTTTTCGTTTTTTTTTGTACTCTTTTTTTTTTTTTCTGCCTTTTCGGAGAACAAAACAGCGGCCATCTTGGGGCGCTCGTCGTGCATCGCTTAGGCGCGCCTGGGGCCCCCGCGGCCATCGGGAATCTAATTAAAAATAACGATCCGAAATCGCTTTTTAAGGGGACGATGAAGGGGAAATTGGAACGGGTATTTGGAACGGAACATCGCCGGAACAGGGGCGGATACGAAGGGTCTGTGAGGTCGCGACCCCTCCCATTGTTTTTTTTAAAAATCGGTTGATTTTTCCCCCCTTGTTATTTTTGGTATATTTCCATGCAAAAAATCGAGATTTATAGATTAAAAGATAATGGAAAGTTATCATTTGTATATTCTGGAGTTTTCAGAAAATGTCGACCTCGATCTAGTTAGTCGAAATATGTGAATCTGCGCATGCGCACAAACACGTGACCCACATATGCGCGTGCGCAGATACGCAACTGTATCTTCGACGTTTTAAAACGTGTTGTCTATCCTCTATTAGTTTTTTAACTTTTTTTTTTTTTTGGAATTAGTTTTTAAAAAAAAATTATACTAGGTCCTTTCATCTTCACAGCTGTTTATAGAGACATACTTAAATAACATCGTTCTAGAAATTCATCATTTTAAAGATGGATGCTGTATGTTCCCGCCATGTTTTGAAACGTTCTCAATTCCATATCTGGTGGCCATGATGGCATCATGTGATCCCTGTAATTATATATGGCCTGTTGCTACCTTATCCAAGGGCAACCAAGACTGCTTTGAATACACCTTTTTATAATTAAAAATCCGGTTTAACAACCGAGTTTTTTGTTTGTTTTGTTTTTGGGGCCAGAAATTTTCTCTTATGCTCTGAAAAATTACTCGAAAAAATCTGGTTTAAAAACGTGTTTTTTGTGATTATTTCCCTCGACCACCGATAATTAGCCATCGTTCCAAGGGGTCGGGGGTCATTCAAATGCGCTCGGTAACTTAGGGCCAATCAGTATATTGTTAGCAGATGCATTATTTATTACCCAAATAATTATCACGTTGTAGCATTTTTCGGTTTTTTTTTCTAAAAAAGTAAACTGTGCGAAGTGGTTTTTTCCATCTTTGGTCATGGAATGGATGAAAATTCTTGACGAAAGCGATTCTGGGCTGAATTGCTGGCGGATGTGGATATGTGCGCATGCGTGAAAACCGATTAAAATCCGTATTCACATGCAACCTACTCACCAGAGGACTTGACTTTGTGACGTCAGCAACTAGGAAGCAGAGATTAGGCTGAAAACAAGGGTACTGTCCACACAAAACAGTTGTCTTCTGTAGTCTGCTACAGGACAACAACGGCGCTTTTGCTAAAATTGCTGTCTTGTGTAGTCTGCTATAGGACAACAATGGCGCTTTTGCGTCCATCGTTGTTATCAGCCAGATAAAGCTGAAGTGCGCATGCTCACACCCTAGCCTACTATCTGGTAGTAGACGATATTCGATAGTGTGTGAATATGGCAATACACGTGGCTAGGGCTGAATGAATGTCATGTGCTACAGTGACAGTTGTAACGGCGCTTTCAATAAAGTCCCTAGTTGCATTGCATTCCTATTTATTTCCTGTTGTAAAAGTTTGTAACATATTTTATCAAAACTTTTAATATTGTGAATAAAGCACTCAGATAATCGGTTTAAATGTTTAAAAGTCTTGGAAAATTTAGTTGTAGTACAAAGACAAATTGCATTTAATTATTTATTGAGATTGTATATAGTGTAATGCATCTAGATTTCAAAATTGTAAAATAATTGAAGGGTGTCCAGGAGCAGCCTCTTAAGGGGGCTTGGTACGCTATGTATTTCAATGGTAAAATTTGCACTTCACCCAATTTTCAAAATAAAAAAGTTTCAATAAAATTAAAAATGTAT
>JAQGBW010003700.1:0-15579 GCA_034698625.1 Julus scanicus | reverse complement strand
ACAAGTTAAATTAGTTCGGTGACTCATTTGAGTCACTTCGAACTTAGTCCTAAAAAGGACAAGAGACAAGTCCTAGCAAAGCTAGGGTTAGATTAGGTGTCTTAAGCAGGGTAGATTAATGGGAATTAATGTGGTTCGCTACACTATGTCCATTATTACATAAACACTCAACCATATTATGAGGAAAGAAGATTTTTAAATACTTCTTAAAGAATGACTCAAATATATTATTTGCAATTAGAAAATTGTAAAAAAAAATGTGACATTTTGTACACATTTATTTTAATTTAAAACTATTTTCCCCTTTCTTTTATTAATAACGATTTTGAATTTTTTTTTAATATATAATGATTATTATTAAACATTTTTAAGCTTTTATTATTATTGTTAAAATTGCATGCACACTTTTAATGCAAATTTAGAAATAATTTAAAATACGTCGTTTTATATAAACCAGATAGCACGAGATACCTTTTCATCACCATTTATTTTATAATAATAATTATTATTGGTATTCAATGATAGTCCGGGATTTTTTAGAGACTGAAGATAATTTGAGTAAATAGTATATATAAGGTCAAAATGTCACACATTTGCTACATTTAAAAGTTTTTCCATATACTTTTATTTTTATTGGAGTCATGAGTTTATTTAGGAAACATGGTTTATTTGAAGATGAAATGCGAATGTTTTTATTATACAAAACTACACATGTAAGGGAATGGTGTTTACAACACTTATTTCAATTTCACTATCTCTACATTTTCTTTTTCTATGGCCAATTTTCTCGTTTCCATTGCCTACGATTGTCCACCTGTCCAAACATGGTTTTTCGCTATTTGTTGAGTCCAGATAGAAGTTTTCAGACTGGCTATTTTTTTCTTGTTCAGCCAGAAGAAGAAGAAGAAGAAGAAGAAGAAAAAGAAGAAAAAGATGGTCATGCACCTTAACTAGGTTTAGTGAAGCGAAAAAGTTCACGTCATCATCAATAATAAAGACAGATGCAATGATTTCTGTTCGCTTTCCAAGCCTCTCTTCCAACATAGCAAAATATAGAAAATGACAATAGATATAAAATAGCAGTTCTTGTTGGATTTGCTAGAGGGATATATAAGTGAAAAAGGGAGGGGGTTGTCTATATCCGATTGGATCCCCCCTTTGCACAAAACACAATCAGCGAAGGGAAAAGACATGGCAGGAGTTCGTAAGAAGTCACCACTCAGTATTATCACGTACTAGCAGCAAAACTTGGCAAAAATTGAAAGGATTTTTTTTTCGTTTTCAATAATAAACAAAAAAGATTTTTTGGGCTTGATAATCAATAGTGTTACTGGATATCCTCGTAGTTTACGGTCTAAAATGCTGAAGAAAATTTTTCTACGAAATTAAATTCGTCCAGGCGTGAATATCCAGTCTGACATGATTTGCATATGAAAATTTGAAAATTTCTTACCTGCAAGACACTGTGGAAAATTGAAAAAAAAAAAAAACATCTCTAGTTTCAATTTTATTTTGAAATTTAGTTTTCGGTTTGGTCAACGCTTTAGTGGACATTGATGTGGAGGAAATCGACTGTAAACCCATCTCCTTTCAACGCTTTTGTCAGATTTTTTAAAAAAATTAGATTTATGCCGAATTGAAAATGATAAAATGAAATACTCAGTGGCTGAACCGCATTTGTTGATCTTTCAAGTCGGGTTTCTTAAAAGCGTATAAATCCATTTGCAATTTTTTTTTTTTTGGTAAGGAATATATTTCTGATATAACCCTAATCCTAAAAGCTTTCAAGTAAAATTTGCGCAAAAAAAAAGGGTGAGATGTATTGAATCAACAGTTGAATGTAAGTGGGATATCTCTAAGTAATCATTTATATCACTACGAATATACGAATTCCAGTTAAAATTTATATAGCATATTCGTGGATTTATTTACTGAATATGTTTAAAAATGTATTATTTGTTGCTTATAGTTTTTCACGAAAAACTTTGATTGCAATTTATCCTTAGGAATTAGTTTTTTTTATTGTAATAATAATTTGAACAAAATTCATATGTGGGTTCTCTTGAATGGTACTTGAATGGTCTTGAATTCAAATAATAAAACTAATAAAAACTTTTCGGATATTAAACAGTTAGCATTTGAAGCCCAGATTTTGGATCATTTCTAAATAAAATGTTTGAAAAACTTCCAAAAAGTGAGCTTTAGTGAACATTTATTCTAAAAAATGTCGCCTAATGCATACAGCAGTATTTATACACAGTATTTCACGTTTTATACACAAATTTCAGACATGTTTTTGGTTTAACATCATTATTTGTAATGCATTTTTCTTGAGATACGTTGTATATTTTGAAACTTGCCTGCACCTGTAATGCTATTTGCTACTTCTACATTAGCATATACTAAGCACTAAAAGTTTCACTCAAATTTCCCACTCGAAAAACCACAAAACTGCGGCGAAGATTTCCATTTTGATATTAAAAACTTTATAATTGCAACACGACGAAAGTGCGTTATCTCGAAATTGCAAAAAAAAGAAAGAAAAAAAAAAACTTAGCCAATACTTTCCTCTTATGCAATGCAATTACTCGTACATCTTTTTTCGTTTTTCGCCTCATTTGCATATATTCGGCGGTTCTTGTCAGCCACTATATTTCTTTACCCATTATTATATTTTAAAATGAACATCATAAATGTCTTATGGATCTTCTCTTACTTTGCCCTGGGTTTTTAGCAAAAATGAAATGACACGAAGGATTCTCGCAATTAACGTAGGCTGAAGGGAAAAAAAGGCAAACCTTTTAAGGAAGTCAATTTTAGCAAGTGCTGTCTTTGCACTTTTCAAGGGCTGATGGAGCTATTTCAGCTCAACATATACTCGCATATATCCAATACGAAGATAAAGATTTTGATTCATGTTGACATCGCCAGCAGCCAAAACGAGACTTAAGAAAAGTCTTAGATGTCAGACAAGAATCTTGTACAGTACAAGCAGTCATATAGGAAATGTTAGCCAATCATTGACTTTGGAAAGACCAGAAAAATCAATGAAGACGTCATGCATTCAGGCTAGGCATGCATATATAAAAACTTTCCCACAAATACCTGTGGTAATTTAGATGTAAGATACAGTTTTTGAGTAGAGCAAGGCAAAGTGGCTAATGTAGTGACTGTGAAAAATATTGTACACTTTGAATCATAAAAAAGTATAACCCAATAAAAATGTCGTGATAGCTTTGGTTTTAATGGAATTTGGCACTTACATAGAACAATAGTGTAGGAACAAAAAAATTCTTCTGGACATGCGACAAATCTCGGGTTTTTTCATTTTTTAACAAGACTCTCCAAGCTCGAGAAACAGTTAAACTGCTGCAATGGGAAACGCCATAGTTCATCGGACCCAACCACTGGCCACCAAACAGTCCGGACTTGAATAAAGTGGACTACAACATGTGGGAAGTTCTCCAGGAAAAGGTTTACAAATCTATTATTAATAATATCGAAGACTTGAAACTACGAATTAAAAACT
This sequence comes from Julus scanicus, assembly GCA_034698625.1. NCBI lineage: Eukaryota > Metazoa > Arthropoda > Diplopoda > Julida > Julidae > Julus > Julus scanicus. Next base: position 12,050 of record JAQGBW010003700.1, on the reverse strand, counting down.
CAACTTGGATTAAACTCGACCAGCGTATAATCGATTCTTCAATCAAAGAATGGCGCGTTAGACTCTGGGCTTGTGTAAAGGCCACCGGAGAACATTTTGAGCACATTTTATAATTCATTTTTGTTACTTCACTATTGCTCTATGAAAGTGCCACATTTAAGTTTAATCGAAGCATTTTTCATAAAGTTATTTATTTTTATTGGGTTCTAATGTTTTATGACTAGGTGTAGTATATATATAAAAATTGTCTAATATACCGTAGTACAGTTAAATATGGAATTGATAAATTTAATATCATATGTAGTTAAATTCTATAATATGGTCATATTTAGCACCTTTTCCACTATGATTTTGAATTATTATAGCTGTACATTCATATATTCCCAATGTAGTAAAGACGGATATAAAATTAAATATGGGTTCTATATTAAGTAATATGATGCGCAATTAACATGAAAAAAAGGACCGTAACATGATTATACATCACACACTATAAGCACATTTTTCTTAAACTGGCAATTTTAGATGTGGCCTTAAATGGTGTCACGTACTGTTTAACTGTAAGCTGTACACACCATGGCACGATCAGAAATTGGACTTGTTGTATAAATCTGGTTATATTAAGACTGCAAATGGCATAGTATGTGAAACCGTACACAGTAAACCCCTTCATAACCAGGTAAAATAGGCCATATATTTGATATTCAAAGTTTTAAGCAGATTTTATTGTTAGTTACAACTAGTTTCTACAAAAGCTTCGTGCCTCTAGATTTCATTACATAAAATTAAACACAATAGATTCAAGAGCTTAACCATGAAACGTTAAACGTGAAAATGGATTTGCACGTAAATGTTAGCGGTATACAAGCTGTTAAAGTTGCATATACTGCACATTCATTTAAACAAAACCGAAATATTTAGATGCCGCAGCTCGTAATTTCCGTAAACGCGTAGTGAAAATTCAAAAGTAGAAAATATTTGGTGCATGTTTTAAAGAAATATGTCTATTACATGTTCACCATTGTTGTTTTAATACAAAATTCAAGCATATGATTTTGATCAACTTCGTGATAAACAAGTTTTATGATAATTTATGTTTCATGCCAAGTTAGAAATAATAGAACAGATTTTCATAGAAAGGTATTTCAGGAAGATGGTTTTCAAACTGTTGTATATGCAAGTTTGTATTATATAATTTTAAACCAAAATATGAAGTATAAAATCGTGTAGATTGATTTAAATTAAAACAATATTAGTCCATAGGAAAACCTTTTGAAATCTTACTAGTAGAATAATCTAACATAAATTCAATGCAAACAAATATATTACGAGAGACTATAAGAAATAAATTTCAACTATTGTATGCTTGAAATGTTTACATTTCCCACATCTTAATAAGAAGATGTGTATAAAATTCTGTTTTGAACCATTCTATTTCAGCAAGAATATTAAATGTCTTGTTTCAAAGGTGGCATGATGAGGTTGATGCGTCTTGTTTCATCTAACTCATGTTTCTCTTTATATTATTATTTTAAAAATCACCCTGTCGAATTGTTTGTTTGTTAAATTCATGTAGGCTTACTGCGTTTCTAATTAAAAATAATTAAAATAAATTATGAAAATGTTCTCCATCTTTTCCAACGTCAGCAAAATGCTCTTCGTCTAGACGGCAATTAAGGGCCCAAATGAATGCAAAATCTTTCTAGAAAGCCAAACGAATCTCATTAAGGGAGTCTTTTGTTGATCAGTTTACGAGAAACTTTGCAATGTATTATGGGATGCTATTGGTAAGCTGAGATTCTATAAAAATATCCATCATTGTTTGATATAAATCAAATAAATGCTTGTCAAATAAGTTTGAAGCATGCATCTTTAGGGTGAACTTAAAATAATTTTCATTAAGTTTCTTCATTTTTTTTTTAGAAAAATAATCTAGATTTCCTCCTTCATTACAATCAGTTTTAATAACAGAAAAAAGTTAACAGCCTATAGGACAATATTTAAAATACCATTACAAATTTATTTAATATATATTTGATGATTAATTGTATAATACAATAGTTATAACAAGGTATAGACTATAAACCTGATTAGCTTTTCCATAATATGTTTATTATTTAAAACCTATTTGTTTAATTATTTTCTAAAATTAAGACTCCTGAAATACAGTATTAATTTAATCGAATGTCAGAAATTTAGATAACAGATAACGTTGTAAAATGTTCAAAACTTAATTATTAGGTAATGCATTTATCAAAATGTCGCTGCTACATAGTGTATTTATCATTATTAAAAGACTAATCTAATAATAAATGCATTATTTGGATAGGTATGTCTTGTACAAAATCCGATTACTGTATTATGTTTTACAAAATGCAACATTCAAGTACAGCCTCGTTTCTGGTGTTTTCAAGATGGGATGTACCCTATTTGACGTAAGACTACCGAATTAGGATAATAAATTTGGGGAAAATTTAGTCTCATTCAGGGATAATTCTTTATCCGCCCCTTATTGTTTACAATGGGAAATTAGCCGGAGCGTCACTCCGTTATTATCGTCTTTTCGCCTCGGTCGTTAGATCGCGTTAACAAAAGCCCTAAATCCGTCGGCTAGTTAATTCATTGATTAAAAGCAGTTAGGTGTGACGTCACCAACTCCTATTAGCGTCCGAATTACGACGTTCACACGTCTTATTAAGTGCGCCACAAGAAAAAAAAAACTGTTTCGTTCCCAAAAGGGATTTCGTTTGGCGCCAATCGATAACTTTTCACCGAAACTTGTTTTCAAGCGCTTTGCAAACTGAATATTTTATCAATTTATGCTCTGCTGTGGGCTATTATTCGTCCCTGGGGCTGCCCTGGCGTGAAAACTCAGCTACTGTAGCGCCACCTGTGGCAGACCAAACAATGGCGTTTTACTACACATCAGATGGCGTTGCTTACAGGATCTTCAAGGGGGTCTTGCACTCCCAAATGGTCAATTTTGAAATCTTGGAAGTGAATTCCTAGAGTGATATGGCATAAAACTGGTTGGGCAAGGGTTAAATTTAATCTCCTCAGGTCGGCGCATATATTTACAAATACATGTAAACATGTCCTGCAATTCAATCTCACATACTTAAGGTTTCGACTTGATGCGTGTGTGTCCAACTTCTGACAAGCCTGGAATGATAAGCTCTGGTCGTGGGCATCATTAAAAACTTGATTCGGCAGCTTTAAAAGTACAGTTACTACTGAAAAGATGTACCCACATCTTAATGGTCCCACTTGTGAAATTTTCATGTTATGAAAAGAAAGACCACGAGCAAGTTTTCATCTATGAAGTTCATAGTTTGTGTCTTTGCCATTCATAAATCGAAAAAGCTGCGACGATTTATGAACTGTGAAATTTTCCAGTTCAAGTCCATGTTTTATGTATAGAGGAGGAAGTAAATTGTAGTTTAATTAAAGACTATATGAATAATAAGTGAGCCTACAGTTTCATTTGACTTATTGGAGTGATGTATATAATTAATTAAATTAATACCATGCATTTCTAAACTTCAGCATATGTTATTAATTAATTTTTTTTTATATTTCCAGATCTTTCATCATGAATTTCCAGTCCAAGCTTTTCATAAGGAATGCACAACGAGCAAATTGTACACTTGTACAGCTTCGACATATTCCCATTCATCTAAACTTTAACCCTGATGAAAATTGAAAACATCGTGGACACCCAAATCTCTGTCACATTTGGAAGTTTGAGATTTGGCTGTCGAAGACTTCTAAAATAGGTAAGGTCCAAATCATGATGATTTAAATTAGGAATTAAATTAGTTATTTGAGTAGAGGTCGTTCATGTTCTTTACCATTGTTATTCATTTTTATGCATTTTTGCATATTTACTTTTTAACATTTACTGATTATGTTTAGAGGATTATAGAGGCAGATCATCCCTAAATGGACGACGATGTCTTGTTAATTTTAATGCTTCGAAATGTCATAGTTAATTTTGTTTGCCAAGTTTTTAAACGGATAAACCAATTATGCAGTAACTTCAAGTTTCAATTACTAGATAACGAGCTTACTTTAAAAAGTCCTGACTAATTTCGTTTATACTTGCCAATCTCTTTATCTGTGATTAGTCTCTAACTTTTAGTCCTAGTTATTTTTAAACATGTTTTGTATCTAAGCTTTACAAGATTCTTAAGTCGATAATATCCAATTTTCTTTTAGGATTACCTGCTGTTAAGCTTGGCAACAATTTCTGATTGTAATTATTTGCGATAAGAAAATCTTATATTCAGCATAGTTTTATGATAAGATTACAAATGCTAACATTAAACATCTGTGTTCATTGAATGTGAACAATTCAATCGATTTTTAGGACACAAAAAGCATCATGTCATGACTTTATAAATGAATCTCTTGTTGTTTATCCCACATCCAGTCAAGCTCAAAAATTGTGCAAAATGTTTCAGTCTGAATTTTCATCGCTAATTAAAATTGCCAAAATCTAAATTTACCTTACAAGGAATAAAATCATTTGAGAATTATTAATAAAAGAATTCTAGCTTGAACCGCTTTTAAATGCCAATTAATCGAGTGGAAGAATATCTGATTTCATGGTATTTCTTCTTCTTTAACTTAATTAAGATATTCCGAAAACTTCCTTATATTAAAAAAAAAAGAAAAAAAAAATGACTACAACTGGGAATTAGCATATAACTTCATGCGTTAAATAAGTCAAATCGGATCTGCTAAAATTCAAATTGCTTTAGGAATGATATGAAGTATTTGATTATCTTTCATCATATTGTAATATGTGCCAACACTAATTGCATTTGCTAATGCAATCCACTATCAAAACTTATTTTTGTTATCGAAAAAAAATGAAATAAGTTGATTAGACTTAATTCAAACCAACGGCTGAATTACATATTTTTTTAAATGTCACAAACATGCCGTTCACACATGTAAATGGCTTACATATTAATGGTAAACGTCTTAAAATACCGTCCCTACAATAACAAATTTAATTTTAAAAAAATCCTAGTGTTTAGTTTTTGCAGTTATAATAAGTTGGAAAATAATGAAAATAATATACTGAAATTTTATAATATGTTTTAAAGTAAAATTCTTCTTTGGTCCCTTATATCCCTCTTCAATCTTGATTAGACCACCACCCAGAAAAGGTTAAATGATGGTGAAAAAATGTGCCAAGTCAGAAGTGTAGGAAAAGCGATGTTGTTTGTCATTGCAGTTTGCCTGTTAGGGTCAAATATTGGCTCTTGTGGGGCAAATTGCAAATCCATTTTGTGCCCTGTCCATTTGCCCTGGGGGCATTTGTTGACGTCACTGATAAGTTTTAATGGACAGGTACATGGCCTTAATGCACATTTCAAAGCCGTTTGTTATCTGCGATTTGACACGGCCATTTCCGGTCTGAAAGATGGACATGCTGTTGAAAATTCAATCGCCTTCAACATAATGCATGGTCTGTCCATAAACTTATTTCTCTTCGATGTTTACACTTTAATCACCGCTGATTTCTAAAGTGTTTCGCTAAGTAAAGGCTTTTATAAGAGGTTCGTCTTCAGCTGTCAGTGTTTCTCTCTCACTTGACTAATTTTCGCACTTCTTGCAATCTTACATCAGTCTGGAGATGACACGAGCCACTTGATGGCCAACCAAAGAGATGAATTAAGAAAATGCTTTTTCAATCTATTTAAATGCTTGCTTCATCAAAATGCTAATATTTACGTTAAAGTTTGCTTACTTCCTGGGTTGAAAACGTAATCTATAAAGGGCCATACATGGTCATGTGTGGCAATATCTGTTATGATTTAGATGCATATGCCTGAAAACATTACCTTATACGAAAATATGATATTCTTCATAAGTCTGAAAACACGTATGCCCATATGTGGAACCTATCGACATACTGTAAATAACATGCGCGCACATGTGGACACAGTGGTGCCCATTCACCTATACTCCATTCACCATATCGACATACTGTAAATAACATGCGCGCACATGTGGACACAGTGGTGCCCATTCACCTATACTCCATGACGCAATAAGCCCCAAGTTCTAAAACTAAGTACCACTAACTTTATTACAAAAAATCCCACCAACCCCTCCTTTCTATGATCACCCCTGTATGGACCTGCATGTATAGCAATTCTTTGGCCATGCATGGTCATAAATTATTTATATTTATATTTTTTCAATTTGTAATATTCTATGCACATAGGGCATTTCACTTATAAATGTATATACAATTTAATATTTACTGTATGTGCCATATGCATTACAAGGTATGATTTTATAATCCAGTTAACTTCGATACTATTATCTAATGTTGTACTTTTGAAGAAATTTCTGATAGTTAAACCCTTACGATGCAATTGCATGTGATTTAGTTAAGGTTTTACTAAACCACTTACTACTTAATTACACGAAATGCTTGTATCCATTCTATATTTAAATTGCTATGGTTCCCTTTAAACGTCGTGTATTCCACATAAGGTAAACACAATTTATGCTAAATGCTGCATGTTCGCACTTCCATAGTTTCAACGGGAACGACAAGAGCAGGAAATGTACAAAATAATGTAAAACGCATAATCCGGAAAAATTTCTAACACGTTGTAGTTTAGAAATATTTAATCTAAACATTTGAGTTCTGCTAAAGTTTGAGCTTGTCATGATTCATATTTTAATAAAACATTAAACACTTCAAGATATATTTAAATTTACGTCTTTTTCCTATAAATTTCTAAAATACCGAGGAACAATATATGTTGGCTCTCAGAAACTTGATTAAGATAACGTTTACTTTGGATAAAAATTACTTGAATATTTCATATAAATGGCACCTTTTCATCAACAACCTTATAACTTTAAATAAAGTTAGATCCATGCCTGAATAAATATATTCAAGAAAGCTGCATAATTCGTTCACCAGCCGTTGCCACAAACGAAAATGTGAAGACTTTACTGCATTTCACATCTCGGCAAATATAATTTAAACATAAACACGGAAAAATGCAAATCTAGAAATGCATGCATTATTCACATTCGGGCAAGGGTTTAAGGCAAACTGCTCACAAATAAATTATGCACAAAAGCGAAATATGTACGTTGATATTAAGATTGTGACGAATGGAAAAAGTCAGTGAACAAACAAAAGTACTTTTGTAAAATAAACTTTGAAAAGTTTTGAAACTAATAACAACAAAGATGAGAAAGTTTCAAAACCATTAAGGAATTCCAGAATTTTTGTATTTCTAAGAAATTTAACTTTTCTGGTTCATGGGAATTCCAGTTTTCATCTCTAAACATATTTCATATCCTATTTTAAGTAAATTTCTTTTTAATTCAAACATAACTATTTTTTTCTGTTATGTTTTTTTCTTTTCCATATTTCAATATGTATCTTTGCTGCTATTTGCTTATACTGGTATATTTGAGTACATCAAAATAAATTAAATAATACGGTTTTGTTTACCAGTTTTCAACTTCGAATGATTTGAATATATAATGTTACTTAACATATTCCTCATATTTGCCTAGGGAAAACATTAAAAAAAGGTTTGGGGCCAATGATCTTAAATGATCGAATGAGTTCATCTTTAGTATAACCAAATTAAACATATTGATTCAAGCACAATTTTTGTATTTAGATTCCCATAAACATCTTTAATATTATTATCCATACATTTGGTAAAATATGTAATATAAATTGTAGAACTTTTTTTCTCTCCAAATTCCTGGATATCCCTTCAATTTTTACCTTAGTGTCATATAACATAAAACTTAAAATTTGTGATTTAAGGATAATTTAATTATAAAAACTTATAGTCTGTGAATTTCAGTTAATGTCCTCCCAGTCATGAAATGTTCGTAATTATTTTTAACCAAAATGTTTTCCAAGAAAATATGTTTTAAATGAATTCAATGGCAATGCATTTTCTTCACTGTATAACCACAGTTCAGTGAAAAAGTCAGAAAAATTGAAAATTGGTAATTGTCTTCAGACATTTCGTATCGGTATTACTCCACGAGTGAGCACACTTAAAACTTTTATGTACTCTCCAAATGCAAATAATCTGTTTTATTTTGCTCTTAAGCTGGTTTGTAGGAATTTTATTTTTGCAATTTCTTTGTTTTACTTTCATCTCGTCGTTTGCAAAGACTAAATGAAGCACCGGGGGAAAATTCATCCCCAACATTACAATAAACCAGCAGCCTTAATAGCCTTTATCTAGCACAATAGATTTTTTTTTTTAAAAAAAACCTTTTTCTCTCAACTTTATTTTACTCGTTTTAGTCCTGTTGAAATAATGTGACATTTTCATACACTAGACCACAACACACGCGCCATTTTATGTTTACCTTGGGTCTATTCATAAGACTATCCATATGAAGCACTGGTATATTAACCTTCTAGTGATAGTTATATACGGGTAATAAGCATTTTTATCAACAGAAATTGTTCACAAAAAGCTCTCGTGTGATTATAAATAGGGCTTTTTCGTAGCTCGTATTTTTTGAAATTAAAAAAGTTAGTGAAATTTGTATTGTTTTAATACCAGGGACAAAAACTACAGACTTGCTCTTAATGGATCATTTTTCGGTTTCATTGAATCGCTTTCTTTGCAATTTGAACGGTTTGCCTGGCGGGATATTTTTACATAAGCGAAATTGTATTTTCCATGCACTGAAATATTACCCATGGGTATACAAAATATTATTCTTTACAATAGACTTAACATTGAATTGAAATGCAGATTGAAATGATAATGTTTTGAGAAATCTATTTCATATTACCTGTAGATTTCGAGAAGGGATATATAAGAGTTTTACAAGAGATGTAGCTTAAGTAAATTAATATTTGAATAATTTATCTACAAATTTTATTGTGTAAATAAATTGAATAAAATCATCGAATGATCAATGTCGATCTCGTCAAATCCGAAGCATTTTAAAAATATTGTTTTCTGGATGAATAATACTAGACTCTTGATTAAAAAATACACGCTGTGATTGGAAATAACTATTTTTATTATTTCCTTATTCTGTTGCCAAGCATATGGTTTATTTAGGTCTCAACATATTACAAAAAGTGTCAAGATTTATTTTAAGATTTGAAGATTTTGAAGATCTTTCATGAATATATGTGGATAGGTTGATCTCATGCTTGAGTTTAATATCACGTTTAGTATTTTTTCTCAATCCCAACCTTTCTATACATATTTATGCTTCTGAAATCCCAATCGGAATCTGTTCCACCTTCCTGTTATGTTGGAATACAGTATTGATGATTGTATCCTCACAGGCCAGGTGTATTATGCAAGCAAATTGATACACTTGGGGGAAAAGACCGACCTACGAAATTCAATTTTTTTTTCAACATTTCTGCAAAATTTGCAATTCAAAAATATCCTTACTGAAATCCATATTGCTAAAGGAAATATGAAAGGGTATTTTTACCGCCTACCGAATGACATTTATGTGCTGACTGTATGATACAAAAAGTTGTTTTATATGACAAAGTAAATATCTCGTAATATACGAAAATTTACTTTGCTTATTGTAACCAGATGACAAATTTTTTAAACTTTTCATTTTAAACGGATATCAAATTTAAAGACATTTTTTTATTTTATTCATATACTTCTATAGCAGTTTAATATGGCCAAATGTTCTAGTCCCTAAATGTCCCAATTCACCGGACATCATAAAATTTGTATTTAATTTTAGTTGAAATCATCTTAAAAATTCAACTGTAACTTGTCTTGCAATCCATTAAATATTATAAAAATTATGTTTAAATAAATATATTGAGTCATGGATTGGCTGTTAACGTTTGTTGTATTTATAAATTGATTAGCCTTAATGAACCACGCCTTACTTATTTTTCGATTTCGTAATTAATTTAGTTCAAATTTGTTAATGACGTAATTAGTTTTATTATTTTCTATGTTTGCTGACTTTTGAACTTTTTGTCTTCTCTTAATTTTTATAAACGCTTCATCGTTAATTTTATTAATGTTAAATGCGTTGCTACATTTAATCACTTTGGCTTAAATGCTTAAGATAATGTACATTGTGTTGCAGAATTTGGGAAGGTGCAGCTTGAGAATAACACGTATTTCACACGCTTTTCACGTTTTACTGCATGAATTATTTTTTGCCATACAAAACAATGCATTTTATTGCGAAAAAGCGTTATTTACGAGCTTATTTTTTTTGCACAGAGATAATAATAGTCATTATGCTTTCGTGTTATTTCGCGAGTGAGAATGTTTGAAAAAAAAATGTATATAACATATACAATGTACCTATTAAGCCTCATTTATAAACAAAATCACTGGAGTTATTCGTGGTTATCTGTTTCAAACATTTGCTTAGAAAATCATTCATGTGAACATTTTTTTGCTGAATTAGGTTGATTGTACTAAATTTAATTTGTGAGACATTTTTTTCTATTTCTTGCAATATGGTGAAATTAGAACAAATATGGTGACTTAAATTGGTTTCCAATTGCATTAAAATTAGCACTTGGATTTGCGAATGTCGATACTAGATTTCTAAACATTGTGGATTTCTAAACATGATTGACCTCTTAAACATTGTGACTTTTTAAACACAATTAACTTCTGAATATTGGGGATTTTTAAACATTGTGGACTTCTTAACATAAACTTTTGGAAGTTTTGTATATCTTTTTCTCTGGCTATGGCAAAAAGCCGATCGGTCACCCGTACCTAAATCCCTGTTTGGGACAAATGGCATGGAAATGCAAATGGCCGCCACCAGGGTGCACCCATCCGTTAGATGGAGCGCAGTAGTCGCTCCATTGGATTTTTTAGACATTTTTCATCGTCGTTTCGCAGTCGTATAATGCAGATGCAATTTCTTAGCGTTTTTTCACCCTTTTTTATTTTTCCTTCTCCATATTTTTCACCTCTTTTGCACGTCTTTGCCTATCTGCTTCTATTGCAATAATGGCGGCGTGAACTTCACCATGTTGGCTATAGATTAAATTTGCATATTTCTAGTGGATTTTTTTACGTGAAAGGTCTGGAGGAGAAGCCGAGGGCGACGGTGTCGTTGAGAAATGTCATAATGACGCACATCGGGTCATTGTTATTCAAACTAAGTCAACTTTTACAGTCGTTCGGCCTGCCTTGCTGCGGGCCATGCTAATTCTCACGTACGGCGCTCCAGCCTCCTGCTGCACGGTAGCATTCCAAGCACAAAAAATAATGTTCCCTACGTGCATTTTCTGAATGGATTCTTCATTCCTATGGCCTTATGCCCTGAAAATATAGTAAATTTGTACAAAAACATGTTTTCTCTGGCACTAGGTGGCGTTTGTATTTCTTTCCACTATGCATACAGTCAGTTTTTTCTTACTATACTATATGTTCATTGGTCTATAGGAAAAATAGTTAGGGTAAATATTGTTTCGTGCGTTTTATGAAGGAATTGCATGAGTTTATGTACAGGAATACAGCACAAATTAACATTTTCCAGAGTCTTAGTGGCACTAAAGTAGTTACTTTCATTCTATTTTGTCTATAACGCGATATACGTAATTATATGCATGAAAAGTTTCGTATTATATGGTAATTTGCGTAATACAAAAAACAAGGTTTTTGGGAACAACAGTTAGGAAAGATGTTTAGTTTTCTGAAGGTTTAATATTTTCTTGACTATAGTTTCATTCGTATGTGAAATAATTAAGAAACATAGTTTTTGAGTTTTCTGCTCTTAAGGAATTCACAAACAAGGAACAATAACAAACAAACAACATTTTGATCATATCTATGTAAATATCTAGCTTTTCTTCAATATTGAAGAATTTTCGATTACTATTTGAATTTTGGAAAAAAAACTCACTTAACGGGGTTTGAAACTCTTTCCTTTTCAATGGGAAAATTTGCAACGACACTCACCGTCAAACAAAAAGAGATTAAATAAAAATTGGTTAAAATAGCTTGATAAATCAGCAAAGTCATCCGATTGTCGTTTTTCACTTTGAGATGGTAGAT
>JAQGBW010003699.1:0-15583 GCA_034698625.1 Julus scanicus | reverse complement strand
ATAGGTTTTGGTGATCGCGTTTTCAACTCAGCTTAAACTTATACAAAGACTTCCACTGCATCCCTGGTCTCACATATAGCATCAGCATGCAGCGCTTTTCTAATTCAAACATCTAGAAATTTATAATTTAAACCGAAGTTCTCCAACTAATTCTACTTAAACTTGGGCGTATCTCGATTATCTATTTAATTACCCCTTTCCGTGAATTGCAGGTAAAATCCAGAGTATTGAGTTTTTGAGTTCGTGCGAAAATGAACCAATGCCTGGTTGGTTGACGCGTAACTAATATGATCAGACGGCACACCTCTACCAGTATAGTTTGCAAGAAGTTTGCAATTATCTGTTGGCCCATTATAGATTTCGACGAAATCGTATTTTTCTTCTAACTACATTAAAAATAATTTCATTATTATGATATTAATAAAACGTTATGTATAGCTATCATTTTCAAATTTACTTACATCCAATTCTTGTAAATTCAAAGTTATCGCAGTATTCTCTGAAGTAGTTATTAAATAATAACAGTCCGTGTTTGGGAAGTAATTGTCTGGATAATTGGGGCTATAGATTGATCCTGAAGAGCCGGTCACTTCTCCTCCACATGGTGGAATTTCTGTTGAATAAGATCAAGAAGGTTTCAGTCAACTATTTTTATTTTTATTCCAACGTTTAATCATTTTATCAGGCAATTTTTAAGGCTATGGAAACCATTGTGGACTAAACGTTGGTATTCATCCAAAAATTTGGTTTAAAACTTTGATAAGTTTACTACATGCACATAACGATCGAAAAGGCTGTTTGATTAATATAGTCTAGCTACATTGTATGTTAATTAGCGTGATAACACTGTGCCCTACAACATATAGTCACATAAGTGTTCCATCTTGTATATTTTACAGATAGTGAGAGGATCTTTTTTCTTTAACCAATGCTTTTATCACAACCCACATCGAACAGAAATGCATTTACAGTGATTTGCAATGCATTTAAAATACATATACTTTTTTTTTTTTTTTTTTTATTAAGTATTTATCCCCTGATAAGGGAAAACGCCGCTAAGGGATACAGCGCCAAAAAAAATACATATACTAGATTTAGACACCAAAAATGCATTTCTAAAAATGTATTTATAATGCGTTTGGAAATACATTTTAAAATACATTTTTAGAAATGTATTTCTAAAAATGCATTTACAAATGTATTTCAGAATGCATTCAAAATACATTTTGTAATGCATTTTAGTGTCTCAATCTATGTGCATTTTTGAAATGCATTTCTTTTCCATGTGGGAAATACGCTAACAATATCTTGGCAATGATGATTTTGCAAAAGCTCTCTGGAGTACTTACTTGTACATAGTGAATAAAACCTGCTAACCGCATAAGAATTTTATCAGTATTTTACAATTTAAATTCCAACATTTTGGTATTATTTTTTAAAGTTAACTAAAGGTATTTGATTGTATGTATGTATGTTCTAAATCATAATGAAATAGAAAATTCTAATTTAATTTCCGTGCTGCATGAGTGCTGACTGTAAGGGTAATCAATTAATTTAAATTACCATTATGTTACGTACCATTACGTTTTTAAAACTCTTAGGATAAAACAGTTGACCCAAACATCATCTTTAAAATAAAATCGAGTTTTCAATCTCTTACGTTTTGCTACGAAACTAATGTTGAATCCCTTGCCCGAATTGCTACCGTCCGTGGAGAACCGTACAAGAATTTGGTTGCTTGTTGTGTTTATAAGAATGCCAGATAATAAGCCAGAGTGAAAAGAGAGCAGTGCATCATTGGTCGAGGGTCCGTTATAGATACAACTTCCATCGTTAGTAGAGTATTTAGTCAAACGCATGTGATGAGAAAAATTGCTTAAGATAAATCGTAAACTCTTACTTGCATGTCTTGAATCTCAAGATATACCCAGTTGTTTACGGGCATTGAAATGGTATAATAGCAATCCAGGTTGTTATCGTAGTTTTCGGGGTAATTTGGACTCAGTATGAAACCTGATGTACCATTGACGTTGTAACCACATTGCTCGGAAACTGATAAACACAAGTATGGATTTTACTGGTCAGTGCATGTTTTTATGTAATCCGTAAAAGCACATATCCATAGACTACACTTTTTTCCAAAAAAAAAAAAAAAAAAAAAGATTTAAACTTTTTTATGTACCCTATTTTATCATTTCTACCTGCAACTCACTTTTTACCCCATATGAACATCTCTAATAATACAAAAATAGCTATAATAATGCATCCGCATGATAGAACCACACGTCATGTTTCCTGTTGTGGTTCTATAATCGGAATGCAGTGAATTTTTACTGTACATATACTATAAACGATATACGAATCACAAGTAAATTAACCCATTGAAAATATTATATTTTAATAACAAAAATGTTTACTTTCTTATCGATTATTCATTTAAAAAATTACCTGAAATTTTGCAAATGTTTACAAATGCAACGATGATGGCACAGTTAAGTTTTGACATTATTTCATTAACGTTATACTTGCTATAACTTTAATATAGTGCAGCAAGTATTTATATACGATTGATATGCCCATCGCATTTCAACGTTATAAATGAGGATATTAGTGACCCTGATAGATGTGCCCATCACTGTCTAAACAAATAATTTATGGAATACAATAAATAATGAATTGATGTTGTTGTCTTTGATATTCAAGTGTTACGATGTGAATGGAAGTACCAGGGCGGTTGATAATGTATGATTTATATGTTTGCCGTATGCGATAATTCTTTTAAACCGATGAATCTCAATTATGTTTATCATTTCTTTTGAAAATATTATCACACTTTTAGTTGCATACAAGTTTTGACTTTTCTATTGCCATTTCAAATTGTATTTATGTAACTTTTACAATCTCTCAGGAGATTGTCTGGACATCTTTATCTGTCATATCATATCCCGATAAATTCTCAAAAAATTATCATCGAACATCGTACTTCGAGATAAATTCTTGGTAATCATTATAACAGTATATAGTAACTATACAAGTTAATGCGTAGCTGCATGAATAATGCATTTTTCTATATTTTGTTTCAGAAAAACAAAGAAACTCTGCATGCCGTAGGTCGCCTAGTCTCTGTCTGTGCGAGACAGGACAAATCATGTGTCGCTTCTAATAATTGACTTGTCGATTAATTTAGGGACTTAGTACCAAGAGCATCACTTTGTACGATATCCACGCAGAGCTGAACCACAGGTAGGTAGGGAGGGCCTGCACCCCCTACTGTGGCTGTCAGGACTGGACCCCAGATTAGTAGGAATTAAGAGCCTGACATCTTTCCTTACTAACTGGAAGGCTTCCTGGGACTCTGCACTGGCAAACCTTACTCTTGTACAGCGTAAGCAGCTTGAAGCTGCAAACCGCTACTGGCGGGACGTCCAATTTAAAAAAGGTAATTTGGTGTTCGTGCGCCATCGTCACATCGAGCAAACCCAAGGTCCAGGCGACATCACCAAGAAACTATATGCCCACTGGTTAGGGCCATATCGCATTTTGGATGTCCTTACTCCAGTGACACTTCGGCTCCAGTTCCCCACACACTAGAAGTCTTCCCTGCTGGTCCATGTCTTAGTTGTTAGACCAGCTATGGAATAACATCAACAACAATTGGAGTCACGACGACCCGGGCCCTTGGATCCTGATGCCCACCCCGACATGTATGCTGTCGAAGCCATCCTGGCCACACAGTCTTTCCTCCACCAACGCCAATACCTGGTGCACTGGAGAGGCTACCCGGCCGAAGAAGCAACCTGGGAACCTGTGTCCAACCTGTCACAGTGCCCACGACTACTTCGTGACTTCCACAGGCGCCATGGCGGACCCTCAGTTACCCCGTAATCATCTACCATCACCTGAGATTCCGGTTCTGAGTGGGGGAGAGTGTAAGACCGCCTCTCACAGCTCTGAACTTTAACCCAACAACCTTCACGGAAAAGTTTGCAAGACCCAGAAACACCATTGGAATGTAACAGGGCTAGAAACCAAAGTGCACCTTACCACATTCCTGTGCAACAATGCCAGTTGCATCACCAACCAGACCAGACTAAGAAATGCCAGGGGGTTCCACTGACTGTAACAAATCATATAAATGCAGTCTCAGCTGGATCATCAAGGTTGGAGACCGAAAAGCCCATCCCGAAGGAACTTCTCCTGGATCATCAACCTGTAGGACCAGAACCAGTCAGCCTGCTGCTCCAGACCAGTCGACCTGTGAAGAAGAGCCAGACAACCGGTCAAGACGATCCGGCAAGACTCAAGTGAACTAATCACCACTTATGAACATTTTGACTATTTTTGTTTAGAACTTTGTTGCTATGATTTGTGCAAAGATATGCCCATATTGAACTGGGATAAATAAATCCACCTTTGATTTTTGCCTACATGATTTGTCCTGTCTCACAAAGCACACCTTATAATTTCAAAATCATACGTAAAGATTAGTTTATTTAATTTAGGATAGATTAGTTATGATTTGGTTATAGTCTATGCTAGGTTTGATTCTTGACACGCTTTTGTCATATTGACCCCGAAAAAGGTAGGTCTGTACATAATTTCTAAACTGAGAGATACTTGAGTTTATGCTTTCCCCACTTTTGAGGTTCTAAAACTCATGTCCCTTGAAAATCTTCTTAACAATGTACTGTACTGTATACCTAAGAAGATGAAATTCATCAAATTTTGAATTGTCTTAATTTTCGGTTGTAAAAAGAGATTGAAATCAAATAATGAACACTTGTTGTTATACGTTTACAATATAAACGCACAAAAATAGTGAGATTTCATTCAGTAATACAGTAATGTAAATGAAAATTGTTGAAAAATGCATTATGCATAGGAAATGGCTGCTTTACTGTTTATTTCGTTTGTAGTTATGTACATCTATTGTTACGTTTTTTTTCGTAATTGTTACATGCTTGATGTTCCGGTATATCAGTCCTAGGTGCGGCATGTGATGGTTAAATATGTCCCAAGGGCACCATATTTGCCAGTGTTATAATTTATTCCTGATTCTTATCACCTTCATAGTAATATGCTGAAATTGAAATTGTAAATTGTTATAATGATAATTATTATTCAATTATTCAACAGTATTATTTATATAAACACGTCCTCTTGTCATAGATATAGTAAATTTTACTTATTTTAAGTTTGCACGAAATTAAGAAAAAGATGTACAGATATACTGTGAATTTAATTCAAATGGTATTACTAACTTGTTACATAGTTGATGACGAATCCACGTCCGCTGATTGTACTATCGGAATTAAATTCAATTAGAACTCTATTAGATGATGCTTGATATTCTGACATTGTTTGATTTTCGCATAATTCGATCAAGAGTGGATCATTCTCTGTCGGTCCATCATAAATTCGAACAATGTCAGATGAACAACCGCTTGTTGATTGTATCTGTATTAAAAGTTAAAAAATCTAAAAATCAATGTATTTGTTGCAAACATGTATTTCAAAATTATAAAAACTGCAATCTATAAAATATACGGATATTGCGAAATAGGATACTAGAATCTGTTTTTAGACGTAAAAATGAGTTGGTCTTCAAACATATTTTTCAAAATATAAAATTTTGTTATTTGCAAGTTTATACGGCATTATATAACAATATGAACTAACTAATAATGTGTAAATATTTTACTTCAAATTAAGTTAATCCAATGTTTTTCTAAAGAGCCGGATATTTTCCGGGCTGATTTTTATATTTTTGAATATGAAATCTATTTTTTTTTGTCTATGAAAATAGTGTTGTTTGTAATTAATGTAGCTAGGGTCCAGTTCATATGTGCAATAATTAAATTTTGATTTAAAACTTCGGAAAATCGGTAAAAATAGAAGACTTTAATAATTGTCAGAATTTTTTGAAACTCACACTCATATAAACCACGGTGAGTTGAACCTTGGATCCTAAAGGTGCATCGATAGAATAGAGACAGTTGACGTCATTTGGGTAATTGTATACAGGAAAGCCAGGGCTGTATATTGTACCGAAATCACCGTAGTAATTATTTGGATCAGGACATGGATCTACAACAAATGAATAAAAAGAAAAATATTTGATTAGTATACAAATCTTAATGAATAGAAAATGTATAAACATTTCAGAATCGGAATTTACTCGTGCTATAAGTTATGTTAAATCCTTTTCCTTCATTCTGACTGTCTGAGTGGAAATGGACAAACACTTCATTGGACGAACTCAGGATGTCATGAACTGGTCCTGAGCCACATAATTTGGCCAAACTGGTATTGTCAGCTGATGAGCCATCGAAAACTTCTACGTAATCATTCGAGCAATTTAATGAACTTTCTACCTTGAAATTAAAGGAAAATGTTGTTCAGTTTTCGCGACGAATTATACAATTATGTATTCCTTCACTTAGAATCGAATATATCTTTAAGAACAGCAGTGAAAACATCTATTATCGCCGGTTCTCAGGTTCTTATCCCAAAATAAAATATACAGGCATTATCATATTTCGTCATGACTCTTAAATTGAACTACAAATTCAATCTTATTGGCACACAGTTTTCTAGATTTACATAGTTAGTTACAAGAAAGTCATTGCAAATCATTAAGATTTTGACAAGAATGATAATTAAATAGCGGTTTTTTTTTAAATCACAATCTGTCTGACATTTCAAATAAGAAATGTCAACTTGTACTTACTTGTAGAAAGCGGGTTTGAAGCGTTAACTGCGTGTTTAGAGATGTGGTGATACTGTAGTGACAATCCGTGTTGTTTGGATACATATTTGGGTACAGTGGACTAGTGAGAGCTCCGGATTTTGCAGTGTAGTCAATCGCTGGGCAACTCTGGTCTAAAGTATTTTTGCAATAATAAACAAGATCAATGAGCTGTTTAAAATTGCCATGTCTTTGGAAATGCTTTGACTGTCCCTTAATGGTAGGCAGTATAAAGGAGGAAATTTCATTAAGAATGTAAAAAATCCAAAATTTCACCTCTTTCCGTAAAATATATGTAATATCCCTTGTTCTCATTGTCACTGTTAGAATGGAAATAAATTAGAGCTTCATTGGTTGAGGCATAAATGTAAACATTTGATTTTACTCCGCTGTATCTGCCTAATGATAGACTGCTTGTGGTGGGTCCATCGTATATCTCGATGTAATCATAGTCTTCCTCCAGCTATTTGCATGGAAATGAAAACTTAAAATTATTCAGATTCAAAATGTGTTATTTTCATTAATTAGAAGTGCTTACGTCCATATCGACGATATTGAGATCAACAGCCGTATTTTCAGGTGTTATTACTTTGTAATAGCAATTCTGGTCGCTGGTGTATGGCTCTTCAGGATAGCCTTGGCTGATCACTGCTCCCTCGGTACCTGTCACATCTTTAGCACATAACTCTGAAAGTTATTGCAATTTCAACTACTACATTATACGAGTATTTGATAGAGTTGAATGTAAAGACAAATCTAATTATGCCTAATGATGTTTTGTATGTTTCATGACAAGCTGTTGTACCTCTTTCCATGAAGTTGATCTCAAATCCGGTGGATTCCACACTCGAGTCCGTGTGAAAATAAACGAGGGATTGATTGGTTGAGGCATACACGGTAATATTATCATAAGAACCAGTGTAATTTCCAAGCAGTTTGTAATTGTCTGTTGGTCCATCAAAGATTTCGATGAAATCATTTTGGTCTTCTAACTACATAAAAAAGTATATTTAGTTTTAAATAATTTAGCTTAAAATAAACTTTCATGTTAACTTACGCTCAACTGGGAGATTTCCAGAGTTATTGCAGTATTCTCTGGCGTACTTAGTGAATAATAGCAGTCTAAGTTTGGGTAGTAAGAATCTGGGTAATTTGGGCTCGTAATGTTTCCTGAAGAGCCAGCTACCTCTCCTCCACATTGTATTGTTTCTGTTAATAAATTTAAAGCGTAGATGTAATCTTTGTTTTTTAAATTTAATTAAAATAATTGTGAAATTAAGAATTTCATAAACAATTAAACAAACTATAATATATATTATTTTGTATTTGCCAAGTCATAATCAAAATGAACTTTCTTCACTAAGGATCTTATGCTATATTCTTCAAGCACATGTACAGTAACCAATAATGAATCTTGTCAGATTCTTCAACGTGTTTTTTTCTATATTCCTTACCTCTTTCTTTGAAAATGATTTCGAATCCTGAGGATTCCTCGCTTGAGTCCGTGTGAAAATAAACAAGAGATTGGTTGGTTGAGGCATACATGGTAACATTATTATAAGAACCAGTGTAGTTTCCAAGCAGTTTACAGTTCTCTGTTGGTCCATCAAAGATTTCGATAAAATCATTTGGGTCTTCTAACTACATAAAAAAGCATGTTTAGGCTTAAAGAATTTAGTTCAAAATAAACTTTAATGTTAACTTACACTTAAATGGAAGATTTCCAGAGTTATTGCAGTATTCTCTGGCGTACTTAGTGAATAATAGCAGTCTAAGTTTGGGTAGTAAGAGTCTGGGTAATTGGGACTCGTAATGTTTCCCGAAGAGCCAGCTACCTCTCCTCCACATTGTATCGTTTCTGTGAATAGATTTAAAACGTTAATGTAATCGGTTTTTTAATTTAATTAAAATAATTGTGAAATTAAAATATTTTGTAAATAATTAATCAAACTATAATATATATATTTGTATTTTCCAAGACAATCAAAATTGTCTTTCTTCATTAAGGATCTTATGCAATATTCTTGAAGCACAGTGACCTACTAAATCTTGCCATATTCTTTATCGCATTGTTTTTTCTATATTTCGTACCTCTTTCTTTGAAAATGATTTCAAATCCTGAGGATTCCTCGCTTGAGTCCGTGTGAAAATAAACAAGAGATTGGTTGGTGGATGCATACATGGTAATATTATCATAAGAACCAGTGTAATTTCCAAGAAGTTTACAGTTATCTGTTGGTCCATCAAAGATTTCGATGAAATCATTTGCGTCTTCTAACTACATAAAAAATAATATTTAGTTTTAAAGAATTTAGTTTAAAATTAGCTTTCATGTTAACTTACACTTAAATGGGAGATTTCCAGAGTTATTGCAGTATTCTCTGGTGTACTTAGTGAATAATAGCAGTCTAAATTTGGGTAGTAAGAGTCTGGGTAATTTGGACTCGTAATGTTTCCTGAAGAGCCAGCTACTTCTCCTCCACATTGTTCCGTTTCTGTTAATAAATTTAAGAAGTAGTTTTTAACGTAACGTAATTAAATGCTAAATAAAATTTCTGCTCTCAAGAAAGAAATATGTTTACATAGTCTGAAGATGTCTTACCGATTGATGCAAAAGATATGTTGAATCCCTTGTTAGAATTGCTACCATCCGAGGTGAACTGTATCAGAACCTGGTTAGTAGATGCGTTAGGAATATGATTGGCTGTTCCTGTGATACTAATGATCACTTGGTCACTTGTTGATAGTCCGTCATAGATGTTGACGTAATCATGATTGATTTCCGTCTAAAGGGGAAAAAACTACCATTGCTACATTAACTTTATTGCGAAGATTTCTTAGTGTATAACGATAAATACTCGCCTGCATGTCCTGAATTTCAAAAGATACCACAGTGTTTTCCGGCGTAAGAATGTTGTAATAGCAGTCCAGGTTGTTATCGTAATTGTTAGGATAGTTTGGACTCAATATATATCCCGAAGTACCGTTCACGTCGTACCCACATTGCTGTAACTCTGATAAAAATAGTTATAGATGTTACTGGTCTGTAGATGTCATTAGTTTTGCATTGCATATCTTTAGATGTTTTACAGGATAATATACTTGTCTTTAATAGTGTAGATGTCTTGGGTTGTGTATTGAAATCAGAAATGTTTCATATCATTCTTGAAAACATTGCATGAACTTTTAAATACGATAATTTTAGGTTCGAAGATGTCCAACTAATTGTTTTAACTTTGACAAATAGGCTAACATATCCAGCTCTTAAAAATTAAGTTTCTGTGTCACCAACTACACGCGTAAAAGAGATTTTTTTTCAAATATTATCTTGCATAACTTTTGTCAATTTATCAATATTCAAAAGTCAAATTCACAAATAATTTTTGTAATAAAAACATAGTAATATCAAGTTTCATATACTACAGTATTGAGTTAAAGTAAGCTTAATTTCTGGAGAAAACTTTATTTTTTGATACCTTAATTAATATACCTTGAATAAACCATGAATATGAAATCTCTTACCACTAGATTCAAAAGTTATGTTGAATCCATTATAAGAGTTGCTGCCGTCCGAGGTGAAATGTATAAGTACTTGGTTAGTTGTAGCATTTATAGGTACATTAAAGAATGTGCCAGTGTACGTTGCAAGTAGACTATTACTGGTCAAGGGTCCATCGTAAAAGTAGACGAAATCAAAATTTGTTTCCGTCTAAATGGGAAAATAAAACTACTTCATAAGTTTAATCAACGTTTTTCCATCGCACCACTGTATAAGTACTTACATGCATGTCCTGGATTTCAAGAAATACAACTGTGCCTGCTGGTGCTGTAATGGTGTAATAGCAGTCCAGTTGGAAACCGTACATGTGAGGATAGTTTGGACTTAGAATGACTCCAGTGGTACCGTTCACGTCATAACCACATTGTTCTGAGGCTGAAACTGATAGACATGCAAGTAGATGCTACTTAAAACTGGTCTTGTTGTGGGTATCATTGTTTTTCACGAATGACAGTACTCATTCATTGAAAATTGCTTGAAAGCTCGGATTATTTAAAATATTTTTTAGACATTATTCACTAGAATTTTTGTAAAATTATCCTCTAATGTCGCCAATTAATTTAAACTAGCCCAACCTAACTTATTATGACTGTGGGATTTTTTCGTGACAGTTCTGGTCACCCATGGCAATATCAATCATGAAGTAATTAAGATACTATCATATTTCTTGAGAGCTTAACTAATACTACTGATCTCTATAACTTTAGTGTGGTATCTACAAGAGTTCACTGTATAGCAGGATTTGCGATAATTTTTTTGATTTCAATGTTTATTGCAAATGCACATTCTGTTTAAAAATTATTTGTGGCAAGTAATCAAGAAAAAAATTACCTGAGATTTTGCAAATAAAAGCAAATGCGATGGTGAAGATGGTGGGCCTAGTTTTAAGCATTATTTAAAATTGTAACGTTTAAACCAGTACTAACCGTCCACTTAAAAAAACTGAAATTGAATTAATCAACGTTGAAGGTGGGTTTATATACGGATTGATAAACCAATAATAGTTATCTCCGAAAGAAATATATATTATTTCCCTGATAGATACGTCCATCATGTCATTACTAATCAATGCCTAAAATATATAAAGAAGCAGATTGATATATAGAGTATAATGCGAAAAATTCGATTTTTCGATTATTCAGTTAAAGATCTAAAGTCCTAGTTTCTCTTTAAATTTAATAGCGTTTTTAACACGTTATGACACATTCACAGAAAAGCTAAAATACGGTAATATCTAATCAGCTGTCACTTGATATCGTTGTAATCCATAAATTTTTGTTGGCAACTATACAAGAAAATATATGAAACGAACAATTAAGAGTAGAACCAAAAGAGTACAAATTGTAAGAAACATTTTTAAACTTTTGTTGCTATACTTGCACCTAAATACATATAATATCTGCAAATACTTTATCTGTATATTGGTTTGAAGTAGCCCTAAGCTCTCAACATCAAATGATTTGGGAAGCAATATATTTCTGGCTTAAAATATTTATTTTTAATCAATTTTCCAGTATAGTATGGGTAATTCAAAGATGGAATCACATTGCTTACATGGCACCACGTTGTTTCATAACTGATTAAAATACACGTATACATATTATTGGGAATCATTAAACACATGTATTGTATGGTATGTTAATTAACCAAATTGGTTCCATACAATTTTTTATTCATTTTCTTTTCCAATATCAACTTTATCACCTTCAATGTACTCCTCTTGGCGATTTCTATACACCACTACATGTGAGATTTTCACTATGCAAAGCAATGCTCTTTACTCGTTCGTGGTTTTATCAAGTTTCACAAGGAACTTCACATTTACCTGTGGCTACATTTGTTCGTTTTACATTTTCCCGACGAAGCGTGGGAGCAAGGTCTACTACAAACAAACGCCATTGCCAACATGAACGTTGCATGATCTTGAAAAACCCTCAGAATGTTGGGAATGATCACCTTTAGATTAGGGTATGTTAATCTTGAAATCGTACACATATGCATAATGTATCAAGTAATAATACAAAGTTTACAAGTTTATTGTACTTTCCTAGGTAAAATGTCATCATGTTCTGCAAATTAATGTAAAGCAACGAGTGTATAAATACAGTAAGATTACACGATAGCGTCTATGATAATATCATTATTTGTCTTTGGTATTTTTATGTATGATATTTCAATAATGGTAGAATGCTAAATTAATAATTGAAATAGTTGCATGTTGATTTATCAAAACGGTAAAAATTATGAGGATACATGAACAATGTATTCTTTAAATAATTGTTAGCAAAAGCCCATAATTATGTGTTTTATAATAGTGATTTTATTTCATATTAATTACATCATCGAGCGGTGAAGTTTACAGTATAATTATAACTTTCTTATTTTCATTACACTTGATTTGTTGCTATCAACTACAGATTTCGCTTATTATGATAGATTTGTTCTTCATTGAGATCAAGAGATCTATAGGTTGTCTTCTTAGTAATATGCTAAAAATGAAATAAACTTGTTATAGTAATTAGCCGTTAACTCAACTGTACAGTGGATGAACACATAGTTGTCTTTATTAACTTAGACATTATATAATTTCATTATTTTAAAGTATGTAGATTATTGAGATTAGATTTGGTACTTTGATGGTTTTGTTGATACTAACTTGTAACGTAGTTTATGACGAATCCTTTATCGCTGTTGGAACCATCCGAACGAAATTTAATCAGAACTCGATTAGATGAAGCTTGATATTCTGTCAAGGAGACACTTCCGCATAACTTGACCAACTGACGGTCACTATCTGTAGGTCCATCATAGATGTAGACGTAGTCGTAACAGTCAGATGAATAAGATGAATAAAACTATCGGAAAGATTACTTATTTTGACATTTTTTTTATTTAAATTACTTTGATGCGTGTTTTTTTCAAAAACATAGTTTGGAAATATATTTTGCCAAAATATTGCAAGCCCGATAAATTAAGTAGAAATGCCCAAGACTTCGATAATTACTTAGAATTTTACCAAGTTTGATATACTCACCTTCGTATAAACCGCGGTGAGATGAACCTTAGATCCTTCAGGTGCTTCGATATGATACAAGCATTGAGCGTTTGCTGGGTAATTGTAGAGAGGAAAGCCCGGGCTGTATATTGTACCGGAATCGCCGGAAAAATTAGATGAAGTAGGGCATGGATCTGCATGAATTTATAGGAAACGATTTGATTATGACACAAATTATGAATGACGATGACAAATTATAGTTGGGATTTACTCGTATTGTAAGAAATATTAAATCCATCTCCTTCGTTTTGCTTGTCGGAGTGAAAATGGACGAAAACTTCATTTGACGAACTGATGATGTCATGGACTGGTCCTGAACCACATAATTTGGCCATGAGGGTATCATCTGCTGATGAACCATTGAAAATTTCAACGTAATCATTTGTGCAATTTGAGGAAGTTTCCACCTGGAAAATATTAAAACGTACATTTTTTTCTTTTCTTTTTAATTAATAGAAAAATATTCATGATCTGAAAATCTGTTCTATAACCACTATTACTATTTAGAAATGGTGAATTATGAAAAATTGTCCCCTACTTGCATTTCTGTTGCACGTCTTTGTGCCAATATATTCTTTTAAAACTTATGTATTGTTTAGTAGTTGTCAATTTAGTAGAGCTAACTTATAAAGTACCACTTAATATACACTCTTCAACATAGTCAAATGAGGTTTAAAAATACTTTTCATGGTCAGTCCAACTCGTTAAATTGGTTCGTGCCGAGGACCCTATATACTTACATCGAGAAAGTTTGTATGAAGCGTTATTTGCGTGTTTGATGACGTTGTGATGCTGTAATAACAGTCCGTGTTATTTGGGTACTTATCAGGGTACCGTGGACTCGTAAGAACTCCGGAATTAGAAGTAAAGCCACCAGCTGGACAAATCTGATCTATTTATGAAAACGTAAAAATACTATAGTGCCTGAATGCAGGGCAAGAGCAATACATGAAGGAGGGTAAATGTATTTATGGGCACAAATTAAAAATAATTACGTGAATGAATTCAAATGCATACCACTTTCCGTGAAATATATGTAAAATCCCGTGCTTTCGTCAATGTCGTCAGAATGAAAATAAATCAAAACTTCGTTTGTTGAACCATAAACATAATATTCCGTTAGTGATCCACTGTATTTGTGGATCAATGGGCTGCTAGTGGTTGGCCCGTCGTATATCTCGATGTAATCATTGCCTGCCAGCTATTTTTGTACAAATGAATTTATCCAATAATTTTAAATTAGTGCATTTGTTTATTTAGTGTAAATGCTTACGCTCATGTCGATGATGTCGAGAGCAACTGTCGTGTTTTCGGAAGTTGTCACTTTGTAAAAGCAATTCTGGTTACTGGGGTAGGGCTGGTTAGGATAACCCTGGCTGGTAACTGCTCCATATGAACCGAAGACCTCCTCTTCGCATTTTTCTGAAAATTTATTGAATTTTTATCAGCATTTCACAATTTTTATGTAACAGAACCTCTTGTGATTTTTTTACACATTGTTTTTGCTTTCAAACGGATCAAGAGAGAATCATCTAACATGAAGTCGAAAACACGATCTTCAACAAAAACATTTGTCGTTACCATATATCTCATGTCATATGTACGTGAACTTCATCAGTGTGTAAATTCTTCCATATTTCTAACCTGTTTCCGCGAAGCTAATGTTAAATCCTTTGTATTCAACACTTGAGTCCGTGTGAAAATACACAAGAGCCTGGTTGGTTGAAACGTATATAGAGTCAGCATTTGATATGGAGCCGGTGAAGTTTCCGATTATGTTGTATTCTTCTGTTGGCCCGTCATAGATTACTACGTAATCATCTGCTTCAACCTAAACAAAAATTTAAGAAAGTTTTAATTAATGCTAACATCCTGTAAAAAAATAATGTGCAGAATTCACCAGAAAAATATCCCAGTGCGTTTCCTGCAGAAACTACTCTGCAGCAATTTGCTGCAATTCTGGCAATTTATATTCCCAGAAAAGAGTCTGCACCGCTTTAAACCAAATTTCTGCAGAATTTGAAAGATGCTTTAAACTTGCAGAAATACTCTATACTAATAAACCCCTCCAAACTTATAACCACTCCAAACTAATAACCCCTCCAAACTTATAACCCCTCCAAACTAATAACCCCTCCAAACTAATTACCCCTCCAAACTTAAAACCCCTCCAAACTAATAACCCCTTCAATCTAATAACCCATCCAAACTTATAACCCCT
>JAQGBW010003698.1:0-15585 GCA_034698625.1 Julus scanicus | reverse complement strand
TGTCACTCAGCATTTGCTGTTAGTTCAGTATTAACTTTTACTGATGTTCGAACATTTGTTCGATCATTTGTAATTTGGTCGAACTATTTAGTTCGACGTTTGCCAGTTTTAACCGTTGTTGGTCATAAGGCAGTTATGAACTTCTTAAGTTCAAAAACTGTGGACGAGAGTTCTGTGTCTCGTTTCGAGAGGCAGTTAAGAGGTCTCGTGAGAAAATAAATGGCAATGGTAAACCTTAGGACACGAGATTTCTTGGAGGTTTGCCAATCAGAATACTAAGTATTCGTCCCGCTGTTGAGAGCCAGTTATGAGCTCTAGTGAGAATAACTGGGTTGAAACAACTTTTAGAAACACGAGATTTCTGTGTTTCGGAGTTGTCCGTTTTTATGCCTGAGCTAGAAACAGTAGAGCACGAGATTGTTCGCAATCTCGGGTCGTGGTGTTCGTCCCGCTGTTAGGCGCCAGTTATGAAGATAACTGGTTGGTTCAACTTTAAACACGAGATTTCTCGGAGTTGTCCAAACGCTTAAACAGCTCAACAGCACGAGATTTTTGATCTCTGGTTCGTGGATTCGTCCCGCTGTTGGGCGCCAGTTTTGAAGTGACTACTTTTGGTGAGTCTCTATGGTTCGTACTCCTTCACTTGAGAAGTGAAGGAATGGTGCTCAAATAGCCTGTTAGCCAGATGAGTTCGATAATAACAGAGTTCGACTTTCTTAAGGTCAAACTGCGGCGTTATTGTACTAGAGAAGTACTACACAAGGGAGATAGGCCTCGGAGAGTGATTGGTCTAGGACTTATACTGTGAGTCCAAAAAGTAGATCATATCTGAATAATCAAAGAGAGATTTCTTTAAGTGGTAAAAACTCTAAGTCTTTATTTGAACAGAAAATAAATACAATTTGGTACAGGAACATGCGCTCTATAGCCTAGGCTATAATAGTTGAGAAACAGATCGCTGTTTGCCCTCCTCTGCTCTCTCTGAAGAAACTAACTGTTGGGCGCCCTTTATATACCATTTGGGAAGGGACCCACGTGACCAAAAGGACCACTCAGAATGAGTGTTAAGATTAGTGTCCTTTTGGCCTTGGGACATTAGTTAACCTAATTTCTAAATATATGTTTTTAAAATAACCTGGAATGGGCCTAAGCCCTATTGTTCCCAATATACTGTTGGAAATAACAATGGTAGGGAAAGTTAAGAAGTTAAATTAGTTCGGTGACTCATTTGAGTCACTTTGAACTTAGTCCTAAAATGGACAAGGGACAAGTCCTAGCAAAGCTAGGGCTAAATTAGGTGTTTAAACAGGGTAGATTTGCTTTCACGTAGCGTGTTAGTCGATCTGCAATAATAGTTTTTTATGTTTACACAAGGCCCACCTGTGAATGTGTGTTTAGTGTGCTTGTCAGCAGCTAAATAATCGTGTTTTGTTTGGTGCCTGCTGTGTTAATCGACGGGCGTGTTTGTTTTGGGGCCAAGCTGAAGTCCATAGTATACGCGGACATTAGAATAACGTCGATTACGCGTGTTTTTACGCGGCCTTACATGGGCCATTATTCCGGATTTTGTTTTTTTTTCATTTAAAAAATGAAATAAAAGAAAAAAAAGGAAAAACAAACCAACAAGGAAAAGAGGTGAGATAATAAACATAAGAAGAAAAAAAAATTAAAGAAAAACGAGCTTTTTAACAATAAATAAAAATCGTCATGAAATACTGTAGCCATAATGTAACAGAGTTTTTTTATGACTTACCCATTGTTATATTTGTTATAGTTTATGTTTGTATTTGTTAGAAATTGAGAGATTATTTATTTATTATAGACGTATTTATATATAGATTTGATACAAGAAAACTTTTAGATATTCAAATAAAATAGAGGAGTAAATTAATTAAGTACTATTGTCAAAGGGGTTAGTGGCTTAGATATATTTTTCGGCCACTAAATTCTCGCATGGTGCCATTTTTCCTTTTCATTTACCCAATAAAAATCAAAGATTGGTAGTTTTCCGAGGATCTCGTCGCGATGGATAAACTACAAGTGCCGGTCGACCTTGACAGATTCCACGTCACGAAATTGGATGGCTCCAATTACGCGACGTGGAGGGAGAAACTTGAGATGGCTTTGGCCAACCAAACCCTCCTAAAATATGTCGACGGCACCGTCACCTCCTTGCCAAGTTCGGCAACTCCAACCGAAATTCAAAAAAAGAGTGATGTTTTTCAGGCGGTGACATCAGGAATCTTTTTCACCATTGTGCCGATAAGGAAAACCCTCTTTCAGGGCTTTAAAAAGACGCAGTGTAGGGAAATCTTAAAACATATTCAAGATACCTACGAGCCCGGCTCTCGAGAGCGATGATGGCAGCTCCGGTGCCAGTTTGTGTCCCTGAAAATGGGCACAGCTGAATCCGTAGAAGCACATATTGCCAGAGTCTAAGCCGTCACTATGCAACTGGAAGAGGTGGATCGCAAGGTCCCGGACGAGAATCTCGCGTTTCAAATGCTGATGGGGCTTCCCTCCGAGTTTTTGCTAAAAATAAAACTAATACACGGATGGTCAGAGGCTGAGTTCACTTCATCAAAGGTCAAGCCTGCGCTGATCGCCGAGGCTAATACAATGCTCTTTGCGGCCCAAAATCAAAATGGTTCGGGGTCAAATCCGACGAGCAAGGTGCTTTATGCGAAGCCGAGTGTTTTCCGCCCAGTGGTTCCGCGAAAATGCAACCACTGTGGCTGAAAGGGCCATTTAAAAGATTGTGTGTTGGGCCATTCACAGAAAACCTGATGGGGCCTCGGCCATACCTCAACGACCTGCCACGGGGGGTAAAAAGCATGGCAGGCGTCCCTTGCAAAAGAAAGCACCTGGTCCTACGGTGAAATCCTCGGTGGGCAGCGCAGAGTTTGACCCTAAGGGTTACTCCTTCGATGTATGTTTGGCTCCTTTAGCCAAAGACATCCCTGCTGACGAGTGGACATAGAATCCGGCGCAGGGATAAGTTTGTGCAATGACAGGAAGTGGTACGCCGAGTACAGGGATACCGAACGCATCAAAATAAATTCGTACTCGGGTAGCTTCCTGGTCCATGGTATGGGGACCGTCATAATGGCGGTTTAGGTCGACGGAAAGGAAAGATATTGCAGTTGCCACCTGACGTTGAGCTAACATTAAGCCAACATATGTTTGCCAATGCCAACCCTTTGCCAATGGTGCCAACCACTATGCAACATTGACCTAATGTTGAGTGTTACTTGGAAATAAATATGATGAAATGGATTCTCCTTTAAACTCTAGGGCGATCTCATCGAGCTGGCTTCCTTGTGCGATGAGTGGCTGTTGAAATTAAAAAGGAAAAATGCTTAATGGTGAGTTTTTCTGGTTAAAGAAAATTTTGCTAACCTAAGTACTCTCTGGATGGTGTTCAACTTGCTGTTGTTGATACTGTCAAATATTAGGAATTTATGTTACAAAAACCTTTCTTGGAATCACCATTTCACAAAATTTTTTGGTGCAGCGAACCAACGGCGAAGATTTATCCACGCGTATTTCGTAAATGTGTAGAAAATGTAAAAGAAACTAGCTATAAAACTCTTGTTCGGTTTATGTTGGAGCAACAGGATAGCTCATATTAAGGATATAGAGATGGTCCAGTGTAAGGACGCCAGATAAAGACCTGATACTTAAAGACCTACTTCTGCACGAAAAACACCACAGCTCGTGTCTGCCTTGGGCTTACACCCAACATATCCAACACGTCAAATGGGTCGCCAACCCACAACCCGCATCAATACAAACAACAACAAATGGAAAGCCATGCGACTAGGCCAAATATTGATCCGAACCGAATCTTGTAGACTTTGACAAAAGAAGAAATCATGGATCCAAGGGAGGTAGCAGCTTTTGCTGATACAAACTTAGCTCTATTTCATCAACTGATTGAAATGTAAGCAGAGCAGAAAAATAACAAGGAGCGTCCGAATCCATACCTCCCGTAGTTGAGGACCCTACCGTCTAACATCTCAGACAGCTCTACAAAGAGGCCAATGGCTCCTTAAAGCAGAAAACCGTCATCTTCTGCCACTTATACTTGCACCTGTTCCACAATATTTGGCAGAAAAATATATCAACTTAATACCTATAATACCTTTAATACTTAATACGAAACTGGAGGCCATGGAACGCATCGACTATGGGGTGTAATTTTCTTTGCATCGTCCAATGCAATCTATCTATAAAAATCCAAAAACA
Source organism: Julus scanicus (assembly GCA_034698625.1). Lineage (NCBI taxonomy): Eukaryota > Metazoa > Arthropoda > Diplopoda > Julida > Julidae > Julus > Julus scanicus. The sequence goes on along the minus strand of JAQGBW010003698.1, from coordinate 11,337 downwards.
CCACCACTGAGCTATTAGACCATCTTCGCCAGCATCAAGTTGACGTTGCACTAATTCAGGAGCCGTGCAAGGGACTATGCCGACTATGCATGTTTTCAGCATGCACAGGGGAGGGCCCGCAACAAGTCCGTCATACTAGTCCGCCGCAAGCTTTATACCATCCCAGTTCTTTTCGCCCAATACACCGACGAGACCACCGTGGTCATCCAGCTACAATTCAGAAACCGTCTTACATTCCTAAGTTAGCACATATATCGAGCCTGATGCCGACAGTGACCTTTGCCTGGCTACCCTTGGGGCAACCATAGACGCAATGGGTCGAGCTCTGCTATTGCTCGTTGGGGAATTCAATGCCAAGCACCGCTTGTGGAGAGCACCACGGTCTAACCAAAGAGGCGAGCAGCTAGCCACTTTGTTTGCGGGTTGTGATCTGCATGTTTTAAATCATGAGACTATTCCCACTTTTGAGGATATTCGCGCCACTGGCCCTCGCACCTCGTACATCGATGTTTCAGTCTGCTCGGGGGGACTGCTGCCCTATGCGCAAAGCTGGAAAGCTGACAGGGAAGTCAAGGCTACAGGCGACCATAATGCCATCACCTTCGACCTGGACGGTCGACCAGCCCAACCCCTTTGCCATTCCCAGCGGTCCACCTACAGGTGGCTTTTCAAAAAGGCAGACTGGAACGTCTTTGATGGAGCCCTCGCTGCTGCGTTTGAGGCAGCTGGTCTGACTGCGGCATCGGTTGAGGCTGCTGCTTGTGGTGCAGAGCTGGATGACCTGGTCCAAACTATCACAGCTGCAGTCTCCGATGAATGTGATACATCCACGCCACTCAGAAGATCTGGCAGAAAGTTTAATGCCATTTGGACCCCTGAGCTTACGGAGCTAAAACGCGCACTGCTCCGACTGAAACGCAGTTTCTGTTCTAGGCGGTCGAGACCCCACCACAGTGGAATTTGCCGAAACCCTGGCCGAATACCAAAATGCCAGAACTGACTATGCACGGGCAATCCAGGATGCCAGCACCAAGAGCTTCCAGGAGTTTCTTGGCGCACACGAGGATCGTGATGTTTGGTCTTTACACCGTCAGATCGTCGTTAGCCGGGGTCTCCCGACAGTCCCGTCAACTGTTCTGTCCGGTGTCACTCACACCACCACCCCAGAGGCTACTGCTCACAGACTTTTGGAGCACTTTTTCCCAAGGGACACTCACGATGACATCGGACAGGCAAACCTCTGCAGTGACAGCCTCGCAGCTCCCACGACTCAGAACGACCTACCATTCACGGTGGAGGAGCTCCTGGAGGCTCTCACGCACATGGATTCCAACAAAGCACCTGGCCCTGATTATCTCACATCTGACACGTGCCTGCGGGCTGTATCCAGCCACCCTGAGCTATTTGCCTCTTTTTTCAACACCTGCCTGGCGCAGGAACACTTTCTAAAGCCATGGAAATTGGCAGCAGTGCGCGTAATTCCCAAACCTCAGCGAGATGACTACTCCTTACTGTCCGCTTACCGCCCCATTGGCCTACTCTGCGTCTTCGGAAAGGTCTTAGAGAAGGCCATGTCAGGAAGGGTCAACCATGCCATCCAGAATTCCATGTCCCCTCGCTAATTTGGTTTTCGTGCACAGGTATCCACCATTGATGCTCTACGCGCCGCCATCAAGCGGATTAAACATGAGAAATCCGGTGGTAAGCAGGTTGTGGCCATCTCTTTGGACATAAAAGCGGCCTTTGATCATGCTTGGTGGCCTGCTCTGCGTCTTCAACTCTTGAGAAAGCGGTGTCCCTTAAATCTTGTTGGTCTGATCGATTCATACCACTCTGACCGCAAGTTTCGGTTGGACCTCGCCGATGCTCAGGCCGAGCTTGACACTCAACGTGGTTGCGTGCAGGGTTCGTGCTGCGGCCCAATGTTTTGGAACATGATCCTGGATGACCTTCTTGTGCTTCCCCTTCCTCGTGGCTGTAAGCTGCAAGCATTCGCAGAAGACGTCCTGCTGATTGTCTCCGCAATGGATGCTGCAGCCCTGCTCGTCTCAACCAACACTGCTTTAGCAGCTATATCTGCTTGGGGAACCAGCAGAAAGCTTGTTTTTGGTGCGGACAAAACCAAGCTCCTCGCGCTCACAAACCTGCACGAACCATTCATGCCACAATGGACGGCCTGGACGTGGAGCGAGTTTCCAGCATGCGGGTTCTGGGTGTTATCATTGATGAACGTTTGTGTTTTGCGGCTCACGTCAAGTGGGTCCTTCACAAAGTACAAATGGCTTACAAACACCTGTCGCGTGTTGCCCGGATCTCTTGGGGGTCTTCCCCATTCATCCTGCGCACCCTATATCTGCGAGCCAAGGAGCCTGCTGTTACGTATGCGGCAGAGATTTGGGCTCGCGCTGTGCGGTACAAGTATGTACGCAAATAGCTGGATGCCTTCCAGCGACCCTTCGTCATTGCTGCTGCCAAAGCTTACAGGACTACCTCTCTTGTGGCAGTCCAGGCTATAGCACAAATTGCTCCCTTTCATCTTCGAAATGACGAGCTTGCCCAGTTGTCCAGTGCCCATGCCACTGGCCACACCACCTTTCTGCCGGACGACCGCCACCTTGAAACCAGGACTCCTGCTTCTGACCTTCCGCACCCTGCTGTGCGCCTCTCCATCAGCTACACCCTTGCCAGATCCCAAAAGGACGTAAATCTTACACCTCAGGGCCATCTTCGTATCTTTACTGATGGCAGTAAATCTCCAGATGGGGTGGGGGCAGCCTTTGTTTCATATGATGCTGCCACCATCGTGCTCACAAGGAAACTAAGACTTGCACCATACTGCTCAGTAGCCCAGGCAGAATCTCTGGCTATACTCCGTGCCACAGAATATGCCGTGGGCTATTAGGGTGAATTTTAGAATCTTCAGCGACTCCAGGAGCACATTAAACGCCATGCACAATCGTTCGTCCACAAACCCCTTCATCACCTCCAACCATGCAGCCCTGGCACGCTCCACCCAGGATGGCCTTCTGGCGTCGTTTGCCTGGGTCAAGGCCCATGTCGGGATTGCTGGGAATGAGCGAGCTGATGAACTCGCTGGGGAGGCTGCCCTTGCGCGGACTGCCTTGGCCTATGACCTCATACCGCCCAGTTTTGTCAGGTCTAATCTCCGCAATGCAAGCATTACAGAGTGGCAATGGCTATTCGCGACAGCTGCACGAACCTCTTAGGAGGAAGGAAGGTTCCACGTCTCCTTCCATTTACCAACCCTCGCATCTGCCTGCAAACTTCACGCAGCTCGGCAACCCTATTTTCTAACAACTCAGTTTTTAACTGGCCATGGTGGGTTTAGAACTTATCTGCACCGCTTTCACCTTGTTCCACGCCCTGACTGCTATTGTGCACCCAGGGTACCCCAGACGACACTCCACATCCTTGCCGATTGCCCTGCCTTCACCGCCGAGAGACAGCAAATGGGCATCCTAGACCCCAGAGCCTCTGAGCATTTCAATGATGACAGGTACTGGGATTTCCTTCAGCTTGCCATGCGCAAACTTATTCCCCTTAACCAGACTCGCCCATAACCTGCGTTTTGACTAATTTTCACCCTAATTATCACATTTTTATTGCACTACACCATGTCATACCTTGTTAAATGCTATGCTTACTTGTTATTCTGCCGCTCTCATTGATGTCCTTATATGTTCCAAACATGTTTGCAGATTTATTGGTTCGCTATGTTCTACCTTGTTTAACACCATGTAACATTGTCCCCCACTGCTCCCATTGCTGTCCACATATTTTCCAAACACATTCACTATGTTTCCTCACTCATACATTTTTTATTAGCTCACTTTGGCTATCCTGAGTGGCATGCGCATGCCCTGGGCTAGCACATCAGAGTGGGCGTGTGTGTGCATGTGTGTACTGGTCACTTCCTTAATATAAGCATATGCACATCATGTCCACACTGGCTTGTTGGCATCAGTGCGTGTCTGCATCATACCGTTGTTACTATTACTCCACATTCTCGTCACTCCGTGCTCAACCCCCACTCACTCGCACACATCCTCACATCATGTTCCCAACCCTACACTGGCCCTATCTCAGCGCTGTATCCCTTAGCGGCGTTTTCCCTTATCGGGGGATAAATACTTAATAAAATAAATAAATAAATAATACCTATGAAAAACAGTTGGTCGAATAGAGGTTGCCAATACTGACACCAAGGTTGACTTGAACAACTAGACCTAACCACATGCCTGGAAATATTAACTTAAAGTTCTTCTAACATCATATAAATCCTTTAACAGGATTACTGTACATGAGTAATGAAGTTATTTGGCCTCAAACTATAGAAGATGTGTATATGTGTTAATTCGGTAAACAAACTTATTAAACCAGATATACGAACCAGAGGTGGTACATCCCTACCACCTAAGTGAACGAGTGCGTGCACTGGACACCAATGAGAGAACTGGCAAATGCAACTTGACAATCCCAACAAAACTTTGTTGAAAGTAAATCCCAAATGAGAGATGTTTATGGTCTCACATCCATCTTTCAACAAGACCCATGATTCAAAGAGAAGAAAAGATACTTTCGCAACTTAGTTATACAAATTCAAACTAGCCGCTGAAAGTTATCAACTATCAGACGAACATATGTGGAGTTGTTTTTTTGGATTCTACAAGAGAAAGCCTCAACATGGTGACAAAACCATCATGACAAAGTGTTTTCTTTCCAGGAAGCACTCTAAAGGATGCGAGCACGATTTGGCCTAAGAGAACCAGATATAATGATCATTTACCAAATCTGGAATATGAAAAAAAAGAAAAAAAGGCGAAGTAACAATCCATTTATTGATAACATGATAACCAAGCTTTGATCTATGTTTAAACCATCACTATTTGAAACCCAACTGGAAATGGTTTAATAATCCTAGCATAAAGATATTAATTGCAAATTTTGCAGTTCCTATCTGAAATCCTGGGCTGACCTTTATCACGTAGCAGAAAGCTTGAGACAGAATAATGGTACACAACGAAATTTTATCACTAAACTTCTATATTAATGGAATTATAGTCTGAAAATGATCTACTCTTAAAATACGTAGGATATGAAACACTTCCGAGTCAGCCTGTACGGATTAACAGTTTCATGTGGGTGGAGCAAACTGCTTTCACACTAACGTGGGAACAAAACATTCCCATGTGCGGCATGTTGTGATGACATCGGACACTGAAAAACACATGGCTAATCAATGGTTCAAATTCGTCACGTGACATCAACCGGACACCCAAAAGTGTATATAAAGCACCATGATCGAGGCCCATAAACTGTCTCTTTTTATCAAAGTTCGAGAAGATACCATTTCCACACTCATCGTGAAAAAGTTTATAGCCATGTCAGAAGAAACTCAAAACCCTATGGAAGAAATCCAAGAAGTACCAGAACCATCTGGAAGGAGTAATTCCGAAGAAGAAATTAAGATTATTCAAATCAACTACCCTGATCTGAAAATCAAAGAAGTTCCAAGTTCAAGGAATTCTCAAATTAGTGAATTTCAAGAACATTACGACAAATTGCAACGTCGAACAAACCAGTACCATGGTCAATAAGAAGATCATGACACTTTAGTCAAAAAAGCACTTCAAACCCTTATCGACAATGATCGCTTAAATCCATGATGGACAACTCCAGTCCACACAGATATCAAAAGACTTTTTAATCCCGAATTGCCGATCCCACCTGAAAACACGGCCACCTTGGTGCCTCAAATAAGAAGCATCATCGCTCATGGAACTCTCAGGAAGAAATGCAACAGGAGCCCGACATTTTATCCCGCCACCACAATTTAACTCTTATCCGGATTCCAGAACTGAGTCTAATTCAGGACAAATTAAGAACACCACCACGAGTACTATTCAGGGTCCCATCACCCGCAGCCTCGCATTCAATGACACCACCTGAAGTTACTTCTCAAAGTAAGCCACCTGCTATGCCTAAACCGTTAGCAAGCATCGCTTTGCTGCCATCGTCACCGGAGCATGCCGAAACTTTGCCACTGCCCAGCATCACTCACCCACAAACCGCTACCACTGGATCTATCATCTGGTCAGTAAATGTGAGCCATTTAATTCTAGAAAGAGTGCCCTAATACCTACAGCAAAGGGGACTTTCTTCAGTTGCTAGAGCCTCATTGCCAGGACCAGTTGCGATGGTTCCAATTGAAACTGAGGAGTCCCAATATAGCTGCCAAAAGAAAAAATAATGCTAGACGAAAAATGCAATTTAAATGTAAGTATTTGTGTTTCTTTTAACTGAAGGCATGGTAAACAGCAAAACTCTTGGCACCCCAGAATACCAAGTGGGTCAACAAGCCATTTCACTCTGCACTCAAAACAGAGCAGAAGTCAAGAAAAAGAGCTGTAAACCCACTTCTTTTCTTGCTGAAAGGTAATCCTAGCTGTCTGATAAACACTTAGAAACCAAAAAACTGAACCGAAAAACCTTTAAAACTCACAAATTCTGAAATTTCCTGGCCTACCAAAAAACGTGTTTGATAGGACTTGAAACTGATACTTTACACACTAGTGGCCGATCTTACCAATGCTGGTCGAAATCTGTAGTCAAGTCACCTGTGGTTAAACTCTGACCACAGTTAGACCTCTTGGTCAGATTTTTGAGTTTAAACAACCTATCCATGGTCAAATATGCTGATGATAACGAAACCGGAGATTGACCTGCTGGAATGTGCGGCCAAATTGCATATTCCGACATCTGGTGTCTGTGCGACCAGATTTTACTTGATTGATTTTACAATGAAAATAACAACAATGAAAAACAAAAGGTAAAATTAGTTACTTTTGTTGGAACCATATATAGTGTCGTCTGTATTGTTTTGAACATTGGAATCCACATGCTGTACAATTTTGTTGCTTGTAGCAGAATTTTTACTTTGTTTTTGGGTAATAATAACTATGTAAACAGTTTATGATTGTAATTTAATTTTTGTATTGCTTTTTAAGTTATTTTAATGAGCTTCAACTTGAATTTTTATGTATGCTCATAAGTAACAAATAAACGAATATAGCTATAATTCTAATTTACTTATATTACCATAATGACTGTAAAAATGAATATGGAGATAATTCTGATTTATTTATATTATGCTATATATTTATATTATAAACGTTTAATTCTTGTGTTTGTTTATATTATTACCATGGTCAGTGTACCACAAAAATCCATTTACCTTTAATTCTTGCAGATAGCTAATTGTTATAATTGTAAAGAATGGCATTCTGTTCACAAAGCATTGCTGGAAAGCAAATGTAGACGTAACATCGCACGTTTGTGAAAGGGCACTAATTGCAGATTTAGCCCTACAAGTTCAAGACATCATTGAGAACAAAAAACTGATCTTGTCAGCAGCAAGAGTAAGGATGATGCCTGGTAACAATTGACTGCACAGTTTAATGCACAAAGTGTTGTTAAACGAATGATTTTTCGAATAAAGCATGCATACAAAAACCTTAAAAGAACACCTGAAAAGAAACCTTAACAGAAGCCAAAAAAATGCTTCTGATGACAAAGTGGAGTTATACAAGACTGGGGTGGCACATATGTTAAGAAAGTCAACCCAACTTGTGAGAAGCTTTTGGCCATGCTTAGAAATAGAACAGAACTAATAGAGAATGCTTTCGATAGTGATGCAATTTACAATAACCAGCATGAATGTAAGAAATAGTTCTATTAATTTTAGAAATGCTAATATTTCTTATGCTTTTTAGTGGTTAATTCTCTGTTTCGCATTGTCCTTACAGGTGATGCTTTATCACCAGAATCAATTTCTGATGTAGATGATACAGTTATTCACAATTCACCTTCCCATTTGCATCGATACATATTTCTAGAGGCATGATATATTAATGTGTGATGACTTTTTAATGTAACACTGCAAATTGTAGCTGGAGAATTATTAAATGTATACATTTATTTCACATAAATGACTTTTAACCTACTGAAGATGACCGTTCAGTTGGCCTGAAGTCCCCTGAAGTTACTCTTGTTTAACATGAGAAGCCTAAATGGGTAAAGAGGAGATGCCCCACATTGCAACACAAGAATGCAACTGACAGTGCATGTTTAGCACTTTCCAAAGATATTTCTAAATGTGCGTTGGCCAGGAAAGCTTATTATAAGTTGAAAACAAAAAATGCACAAGAGAAACATGCTTTTTTGAGTGCAGATACAGATGGCACAGTTGGCCAACAGTAGTAAACCTGTAAAACAAAATGACCAAAACATGCACCAAAAAAAGACATTCTTCCACGTAAATATAAAGTTCATTTTACAAATGATTCTTTTTATTGAAATGCCCAACCACTAATGCTTGCCTTACTGCTGTAGCGCCAACACCTATAGCTTGTGCTGTTGGAATTACACCAAATGGGTAAAAATCCACAAGAAATCCAACTTTATGCTTATTCTCCAGAATGTTATGCAGTGCTATATCAGGTAGAGGCTCATCCTCTCCTATAGAAATAGCAATGTTATGTACCCCTACAACAGCCACAATAAGTTTCAGTGTATTAAAAATTTTCAAGCACATTCCATATTTTAGACATAGGAATCTACATTTAAGCACACCATTTGCACATTTAATTGGGTTTCTTGTGGATATTTGGGACTTATTGAATGCTTTTTCTAATGCTGTAGTTGAATTGGAAATCATTGTCAAGAGATATCTCCTACAAGCATACCCTTCATCTCCAAATAAATAGCCTTCAGTTATTTCTCCACTTTTAAATTTTGCGCGCAAATGAGAATTATAAAAAATTGTACTGTCATGCACAGATCCTGCCCACCTAGACACAAAAACAGTAATATATAATTTAGTATCACATACAAGATTGAGAAAAACTCATTTTGCGATTTTGATATATTTCTCCAGTCTCCCCACCTGGATATTGTATAGGAATGTGTGTGCAATCAATTGCATTAAGTACTCCAGAAAAACTCTTAATTTTGAAAAACGAGTGCATGCTAGTTGTTCATTCTTCGTCTTTCGATGAAAGTTTAACATAGCGCGGACACAGACATTTAATTTCCCGAGTAACCATATGCAGAATTAGAGATGCCGTTGCTTTACTGATGCCAAATGTATCTCCAACCACAAGAAGAAATGTCCTGGTAGCATAAAATCGTAGAACAATAAGAATCTAGATGATGGGTAAAATGCTGTGGTTCCAGTTTGATACATATCCCAATTTATGTTTTAACTAGAATAATTAAAAAGAATTAACATTATAATTTATAATTTAACCAATTGACATATAAGCAAGATATGATAAAGTATGCACACCTAAGTAAGAAGGTTCAATACTGTTGATTTTTCTAATTTTAACCTTAAATTAAACATCATCAAATTTAAGAAAGGTTTGGCATCTATCCAAAATCACCCTATCTTTGCAGCAAAAAGGTCCAAATTGTCAAGAATTAGTGTCATCATCAGATTCATCTGAGGTGTCAGACATGCTTGTGTTGGTGCTATGTTGCCAAATGTTGTTGGCATGTAGAATGGATCCATACAAACCATTTATGTTAATGCACCCATAGGCAGAAATGACACGTTAGGGTGCTGAAGGGTGTACTAGCCATTCTCACGATGGCCATTGAATGCCGCATAACATGTTTCTTGTTTCATTTCAGACTGACAGCATGGAGCGATATACCTTTGCTGAGCTTGCAGATATGAGAATGTACCAGGAGAGGTTTCCTGCCCAAAGGCACCCATGTCGTGCCATGTTTGTTGCAATTGACCAGCGGCTGCGAGAATGTGAAACACTTCTGATCAGGAGAGCTGATGGTGGTTTGAGAAGTGCATGAACCTCTGCGTTCGAGGAAGATGTTCTGAGGCGGGTGGCAAACCATCTGTCAACTAGTACATAGGCTATTGCACATACTATGGGTGCCAATTACTCAACAGTTTGGTATGTCCTTAATGAGCAATTGCTACATCCCTACCAAGAACAGAGGGTTTGAGCTAAAGTTCCATCCGACTTTTCCCTATGTGTGCAGTACTGCCAGTGGTACATAGACTGCATTTATCATGATCCTTATTTTAGCATGTCCATTTTGTTCAGAGATGAAACTTGCTTTACAAAGAATGACCTCTTTAAAAGTCACAACAGTCACATATGGGATGATGTAAACTCACATGCCGTGCATATCAAGGGATATCAGGAGCAATGTGTGGGTTGGCATTGTTGGTGACTGACTGATTGGTCCTTACATGTTGCCACTGCACCTCAATGGTAACATTTATCACCAGTTCCTGTAGCATGTGCTTCCTGACCTCTTGGAAGGTGTTCTACTCATAGTGTGGCAGACAGTGTGGTTTATGCACGATGGCGCACCTGCTTAATTCACAAATGCGGTGTGGGCATGGCTGAATGATACAGTTTTCTGCTTCTTGTTGGCAGTGGAGGCCCTGTGCCATGGCCACCACGGTCTAATGATTTGACACCATTTGACTTTTGTCAAGACCATGTCAAGAGCCTTGTCTATAAAACACCTGTAGATACTGTGGAGGACTTAATTGCCCGGATATAAGTCACCTGCGAATTTGTGCCGCAACACACTTGGCAATTTGGTGAGGGTTGGCAGAACATTATCCGTTGGTGCACTGCATGCATTGACGATGGTGGCCGTCACTTTGTACACCTGTGATGAATACCTGTGCTCTTGTTTCAATAAACAGAATAAACATCAGAAATGGCTTGTTCTTGCTTATCACCCTAGCACAAATCAAAACACATCGGGCCCAAAATGGGACTGCATTGTTCTTTGGTGGCCTCCAGCACCCTAATGCCTAATTCACAATTGATCGACCAGCGTCGGATGTCGGTCTAGGCGGAGCTTAATTTTTAGGGGAAATACGTCACTATATCGGCCTCGGACGCTGACCGGTTCGCAATGGAGCGGCACAATGCTGGTCTTTGCCATAGTCCTTTAGCAAAGGCGCTGTAATATTGCCTATTGCAATAACTTAAATAAACTACAAATCGAATTGTGGGCCATTCTGCTAAGGTTTAGAGCTTAAAAATTTGCTTGGAATAAAACCAATTATGTGTATGCAATATACATATATCACGTAGAAATAGCAGGACATCAAGTAAAGTAAAACCTTGATTATCCGAATGTACATAACGCGTCACAAGCCTACATGGCGCGCTTGCGCAAATCGCGTGACGCTCACCCATATGAAAAAGTTTCTGCAGAATTCTGCACATTCTGCAGAAAAAATTCTGCAGAAAATCATGTGGAATTCTG